>VWZO01009494.1:1369-50962 GCA_013396975.1 Bucco capensis | reverse complement strand
CCTGACCTCCACGACTTGTCAAATATGATAGAGAGCGGTCTCGCTACAACCTCAGCCAATTCCTTCAGGACCCTAGGATGCATGTCATCAGGGCCCATAGATTTATTCTGGTCAAGTTTCAATAGGTAGTCCCGAACCTGTTCTTCAAATACAGCGGGAGGCTCCTCATTCACCCATCTGTCATCCAGGGCTACTGAGTCTCGGTCATGTTGGGAAGTTTGGCTACCAGTAAAGACCGAAGCAAAGAACTCATTGAGCAGCTCTGCCTTGTCCCTATCCCCATTGACTAGGCTACCTTCTATACCTAGCAGAGAGGGAACACTCACCCTGACCTTTCTTTTCTGGTTAATGTACCTATAGAACCCCTTTCTATTATTTTTTACCTCCTTTGCCAAGTTCAGCTCCATCTGCTCCTTGGCCTTCCTGATCTCGATCCTACACTGCCTAGCCTTTTCCCTGTACTCCTCCCAGGCCACCTGTCCCTGCTTCCGTCGCCTGTGCATTTCGTTCTTACGCCTCAGCTCAAGAAGCATAATAAAAGAGAAACTATCATTCTCAACATTTTATTAATAAATTGGATCAAAGCAATCCCATTTTATTTTTTACAAAGTGTAAGTCTAGATGAGGACAACAATTATGTTTGGATTATAACGCACACTTAACATCAACCCAGATGATGCCCTTTCAGGCAACCAAAGGAAAAATAGTCTCCTTATTTTCTGAAGTTACCACAACATACATGTTTACCTGTATTCAAAGACGAGTTAGTAAGAGTTTGCTCGGAGTACAAATCAAACAGGATGGCACAGAAGGAATACAGCAATATTCTTCATTCTCACTGGATGCAGTGGAGGGTATGCCTGTAGAGCTTGAAAGTTGTGTAGGCACTGAGAGGCTGAAATGCAGGATGATTTATATACTCTAAATTGTTTCCATGAAACAGATCTTGCCTAACTTGGTTTGATTGCCTTGCTATTCGACTACCATATATACTTGCACTTGAGAGAAAAAGATTTGCATTGGCCAGCAACAGACATGTGAGCTGCATATCTAAAATTAGTCTGCTGGCCATCCTGGGCTCCCTCTACAGACACTGCACTGACAGAAAGAGAAGCTCATGGAGCATCTCCTCTGTGTAAGTTGTAAACATCACAGAGAATAAAATTCTATGCCAAGCAAACACTGCCTAAAATTCTCTAGTTATAAGAAAAATCTCAATGGTTATTTTAGGTCCAGAAAAACTTTTATGACTACAAAAATGGAAATTCTGGCATAAGGCTGCTGAAATGCAACTCAGGTGATAGTTTAAAAAAAAAAAAAAAGAGGAAGAATCTTCAAGAAAGAATATATAGGTTTTGCTACCAGGCTATTACAATCCTGAATCTTGGAACAGGGCTCCAATGAAGAACTTGTAGCATAGGGTACAGAAAGTGGAAGCTGGTATTATTTATAACCTGGCAGGAAAGTCTCCCAGAAACTCAGTTAGCCGAGACAAGCTGATTCTCCTACCCAGAGGTAAAACAAAATTCTGAGTAACTTAGAAGGTTTGAAAACTATATAAACAATAAAAATAGTATCTCAGTAGACAGATACTGGCTTTTTTTCTTTTGTATTTGATGGAACATACTTCAAAGAGTACATCGCTAACCAATGTTCCCGAAAGATGTGTGAAGTTATACTACCTGACCACATCATAAATTAGCCTTCCCAGGAGAAGCTGTACAAAAAGTAAAATAAAAGGAAGCAGAAATTGCTTGACATCTGTAGGATGTCAAGGAAATGAACCACTTTGTTTCAAATAGGAGATGATGAAGAAAATCTTTTTCCTAAAATTTTCTGTATTATATTAGGACTTCATCATTTAGCTGTTCTCAGAATGCTTCCCTTTTCATATCCAGGGACACACTGAACCACCAATTCATTGCAGAACTTCCAGTGTCACAAGGACCACTACAACTTTTCCATTTACTCATTAATCCTAAAATATTAAATAGCTTATATAAAACACATGGCATAGCAATTTATCAAGGCAGGGATGCTCATGTGATTTCCTATTAAGAAGAATATGTTAGGCCCATTCATTACTGAACAGAAAAGATGTATTATATGCATTTAGCTTTTTAGAAGGAAATACCAGTATTTAATCTGAAATGTATCAGAATTATCTGACAAGATCTCTACCTAATGTAAACCAGACTGACTTGGGCCAAGAGACCTGGTTCAGCACAACAAACAATTTTCAGTTTCTCTAACAATCCCAGGAATTTTTTATCTGGGAAAACCACTAGAATACTTGTTTTTGAACAAAACACAGATCACTTCTTTAATACATTATTTTTTTGAACATAGTTTCCTAATGAAAGTCATGTCTGCATGACATGACAGCAGCTGAACATTCCTCCCTGTCCACTCATTTATCTATGAATTCAACCTCCTTCAAAAAAACCAACAAAACTAAAGGGGTGGTTGTAGGATCCTGGTCACTTTTACTTGTACCCTAAAATTGCACTATACCATGTGCAGAGCTCTCCTACCGATAAACATTTTAGTTTGCAAACCAAGTGCAAATAAAAGACCCCAAAGCTTTCCTGTTTTATTCTTAGGGTTTCTTCTTCCCAGTGCCTCAGTACATTTATTATTCTCCAAAAGTCATGCAGCAAAACTGCTAGTTTATTTAGTGCTTACCTGTAGGAGTACTACTACGAAATGAAGAGGAGGGAGTGATTGGAGGGGTGACTGGAGGAGTAAGGCTTCCACTGCTGTGGCGAGGTGGAGTAGATACATTCCCACGGGACACTGTGCTTGACAAAGTCAAAGAGAGTTTCGGTTGAATCTTTTTCTTCAAAGACTCCTGCTCACGTCGTGCTGCATCAGTCATAAATCTAGAACAAGGATAGTTATAAGAATGAGAGGCTTAAACACTGTCCCCAAACAAGCTTTAGGTAAAGATAAAGTGTTTTTCACCCTCAGTGAACAAACGGAGCTTCAAATTCAGCCACGAAAATTTCCTCTGCAACACACAGATTTCAAGAACACAAACTTCTCTGTCAAAAGCTTTATTCTCAAGATCTGTGCCATTTACTTCTGATTTTGACAGATCATGCATCAGACATTTGCATCATGTCAAACAATTTTTTTTAAACTCCAAGCAGAGACCAGCACTGCACACAATATTATAATTATACTCAATCCTTCTGTGAAAAAGTAGTTGAGTAGCTATAACAGATAAAAATATTAGGGGCAAATGTATTCAATCTAAAGATCCAAGGGATAAGTATGAATTATGGTGCGTAGATACATAATTTCCAGTTTAGGATAAACATTTTTCTAAAGGTTTTAAACAATGTTGCCTGATGCTAAAGATGTGAAATTAAATTGCAATTCCTCAAACTGGAGTTCCCAAATCTCAAAAACCATATAAGGTCTCTCTGTAGAGCCTTGCTACATGCTGCTGAAGGTCTAACACAACTCAAGGATCATCTCTGTGGGACGCTGAGAGGGAATTCCACTCATACAACACAAGGTGTAGGGAGGTAATTCCAGCAGTGCAACTTTTGGCATGGGATCTCTCACCTGGAATAAAACGAGATTTTTTCACTTTTATTTTGATTTCTTCCCAAAAGGAACAATTGAAGAGTAAAAAAGACCACTTTTATTCCAAATGTCTACAACAGTTAGACCAGAACACCTGATACTGTGTTATGCTGACACTGAAAGCATCACTACTTGCACCTGTATTAACAGTCACTTGAAATGACAGAAGTTTCTCTACAATGGGATCTCTGCAGCTCAGGCTTCATGCACTTAGCATCCAAGTGATATTTTGGTCCTTCACCTTCAGCGCATAAGCAGCCATTTTGGAGGATTCCTAAAAAGACAGGCTGAAGTATTTTACCTTGTCCATACAGTCCTCTTTCCTGTTGAAGTACAAACTATGCCTGTCAGTGACTAAAACAACACACACTAGCACACGATACTGAATAAGAAGTTAAGTTACACCCAGACATTCGTCTCACCAGGTAAGACTGAGTAAGCCAGGTGTTAGCCAAGACACAAGCTTTACATGGTGAGCTCTTGCAACCTTGAAGGCAAACCACAAAAGGCATATTCAGAGAGGTGAGAATGCAGTGCAGCCACTATACTATGCTCACCTCAAAGCCAGCTGTCACTCAGAAACTCACACTTGCAATCCAGTAAGGGAACAAACAGAATGACAAAAATGATCAGCAATTATTTCTATTGGATGAGGGGAAGGTGGCCTGTCTTTCTTTCAACAGTCACACTCTCCTCAGAGGAGCCAAGGAAAGAGAATGAGGCAGACTCGAGGACAGAATCAGCCACAGAGAACAAGTCTGTGGAGGAAATAGTAGGCTGCAGAGAAACCCAACATTTTATGACTGCTCACAATACATTGACTGTTTGGGTGTAAAGTGGGTAGATTCTACTGGCTCTGAATGCAGACTTGACTGCACTTACGGAGAGATCTCTGAGAAAAAAACAAGTTCTTACAGCATAGTAAAGGATGCACAGGGAAGAGGAAGAGAGAAAGAAAAGAAAAAAAGGGGATTTTAGGCATCTGTGTCAAATATTAAAGAAAAATTTGACCTAAATTTCAGAAAAACAGCTCTTTTTCAGAAGATATATTTGTATTTTAATACAGCCTCAAAACACCATTAAAGCAATAAAGATGTATCCTGTCCATCCACACCATGAAAACATTGATAAGTGGATCTTTGTCATGCTATGTAACATTAACACACAATCCACAGACATGAATAAACAGGTATATGACACGACGGCTTATCTTCTTTAAACAGAGGCAATATATCATGTCAAAAACAGATATGGCATTTTTATGAAATTAATATTTAAAAAAAGCAGATATCCATCGTTAACAGCTCAGGTTTAAATCTCTCTTCTGTAAATAAGGGTGCAAATTAATAAAACAGACGCCAAACAGCAGTGTAAATTTCATTCAAGAAAAAAAAAGAAACAAACAACAAAAAAAACCAATGTTAAAATAATATTGAGGAATAATGTGTGGTTGAAGTCCATAAAAATCACGAAAATCTCAAGTTTATAGCTGAAATTTCTCCCTGTCCTGGTAACTCGCTTCCATGCTTGCTCTGGGCTAAGCATGTTGGGTATGTTCCAAAACATCATTTGTTGTCTATACTGTGAACCAGAGAGAAGTGGAAGGCAGTCTGTTGAGAAATTCAGTTCCTGATATCTCAAGCATGGAATTAACCTTTTCAAATCCAAACAGTCCCATACATGTTTGCTGAAGCACTGGCAGCGCTATAGCTTTGAAAAGGAAACTTTTCTAAATAGATTAAAATTTTTCAATATTTTTATTGAAATGCAGTATTATACCTGTGCTTAACTACGGTGATGTTCTTGAGAGCTTACAGTGTAAGCATCTTAATGATGGGTATAGAATGACATTTCCAACTAATGCGTTAATGTTCATGCTGAAAGTACATTATGGTTGCAACATCAAGTGCTCAGAAGTGAAACATGCTGGAATATAGTAGTCTCTAAATTACACAACTGCACACAGTTTTCTGTGCCTCATTTAAATGCACAAGATGTGTGGGAAACAGAAAATGAACTGTAACAACAGACTGCTGTAAGACCACTTAGGTTAAGTCCCATCTCATTGCTCTCATCATCTTCAGCTCCATCTCCTTGCTGAACAAATCTACTTATGCTATTTTCATCTCATTCTTAACTCCATAACCCTGCCTCTCCAGTTTCACCATTACGCAGATTTTAGTCATCTCCCCTATTGTATAGAATTGTGTTTACACCTCACAATATACCACATAGGTATGGTGAAACAAGAAGAATCATTCAGTTCCTAGCAATTCACTGACCCTGTTTTGACAAGCAAGGGGGTTGTGCAGTTTCTTGTAGATGGTTGATGTCATATCCCACTCCTTAGAAAGAAATATCTTTTACTCCCATTTTGAATTTCCTCACCCTTTCACCTTCCTAATAATTTAACTCCCTGCTCCAAAACACATAGGTACAATGATTTCTGAACGAAGTGCATGCAGTAACTTTAATAGACATGAACAAAATATAATATTTCCCTCCTTTCATTCCCTGGAATGGTTCAAGTATTTTTATTGACACTTGCCTAAGAAGCTCAGCCTGAAGGAGACACCCAGCATGGAAAATTTCAGCCCAAACAGCCAAATGTTGGCAAGGTAATAAGCAACTGAAACAGTCTTACAATGGAAAGTGTTGCACAACCTTCTACATAGGTGGCAATATAATACAAACTGCATTAGCTGTTGTTACCAACATAAAAAGTCAAAAAACCAAGAGGCAATGTTCAAATGAAAAAAACCAACCCTTTTCAAATCAAACCTTTGTGATGCTTTTAGGTCCCATTGCCCCTAAAAGCTTTGGAATCAAGAACGAATAGAAGTAGAACACTCTCCCAGAAATTATCGTGGGCCATTAGTACATACCGACCATTTCAGGATCATGCCCAGTATGACTCACATGATGATGTCAGAGTTAGGTTATCATAAAACTCTTACTGAATACAATTCTAAAACAGTTTAAGAGCTCTAGACTTATACACCCAGACTGAGGGTAAAGGCAGTTATAAAAGTGAGTTGCGAATAAATTTTGCTTGACATCTCACGTGAAAGGGAAAAAGCAAACAGGTTGCCCTTCAGAATATATCTCCAAGGGTCTGAGGCACTCTTTTGTTGCCGCATTTTCTGGAAAATAGACGCTCAGCACAAAATTAATGGAGGAAGATAGAGTTACGTTTAATTGGAAGCTTCCGTACCTTCAGGATCCTGTACATGGATGCACGCACCGCCCCAAGGGATTACACATTTTATACGTTTTATTAGAAATTAACATATTGATATCTATAGCCAACCCTGGTACTGGGTTTTTCAAAAGCCCACCCCTTCAGCTTGGCCCCTCAGAAAGGGCCCACATGGGGTTTGGCCCTCTTCTACTGTTTTGTCTTCAAGCTATCTGCAGGTGGCTTCTTCAAAACATGATGTCCTTGGCAAGGGATGAGAAAGTGCCTAGTAGCTTCTAATATGTGAACAATCCAGGAAGCTTCACATAATCCTGTAAGTCCTAAAAATCTACCAAACACACTCAAATCTTTAGGCATCACTTTCCCCCTCTTCCTCACTGTTGCAGCTTGCTGATGCAAGAAGTTAGCCCTCCTTGGACCAGACCTGTTTCCATGGGCCCAGACATTTACATAGACAGTGAAAAAGGTGCCTCACAGCTACCTTGTGGGATGTGACTATTAACTTGCTACATTTGATTTCTTCATTATCTAGTCTCCAAAACATATGCAAACGGAGGAGATGATGCAATCACAAGTCTATTGTTCTCCAGTTACTGCACGTGCACACAAGAGAGGGAAGTGCAAAACAAGGAGATTACACTGTGGAGATGCTCAAGACCAGGACTGCCCCACAACATTGCCCAGTTGCACACCAGTTAAAAAAACAAAGGACAGCACTACTTGACAATAACAAATACACCTTTTCCTGTGCCTCACCACTGGCAAGCTGCACTAAACAACACCATGAAAAGGTAGCGGAACATAATTGGTTCTAGCCTTTTCTTCTTATCACACAGAAAATGATGGAAAAATATTAATAGTAACATTTAGCTCGTATTCATTTAGCTAACCTGTAGTGGAAAAGCCATTCAACTTTCCCAGAACATAAGAAACCATGCTGCTGAGCTGCCACCACTCTATTTCAGCACACTGCTCCCTAACCCAGCACTTGGTCAACTTTAAGATTGATTGGAAAGAGCAGAAAAAATCCTTTGTGCTTTTATATTTAGATGAAAAGTGGTCAAACTTCTTTGTGGGAGGCGATAAAGTAGCATATACATACTGAAAGCTTCGCAGTAATTCTCCTGCTACTCTTCACACCTAGCAGAGCAAGGTGCTAGTTATATCTGCTTTTCTCACTTTTGTTCAAGATGTTTATTCAATTCTTTGTCAGTGCTGTAGCAAGAGAAATTAGGAGGTGGGAATGGTAATTTTAGCTCCCAGTCTTCCTCATCACATTAGCAGTGCTTGGGGTGGGCGTGGGAAACAACCCACAAAAAAAACCCCTAGAATGTAAAGCACCTCTAGTTGTACAGTATTTTAAAGTTTCAGGGGACCTCTGCTTTGAAGAGAAATTAAGAGGATCTTCTTCTCAAGACAAGACCTCACTTCAGTAGGGTGGGACTCAGTGGTCCCTGAAATACGCTAGTGAACCTCTTAGGAACTGTCCTCCGCACCTTTTGCTGCCTTTACAAGCAAAGATAAAGCAATGTGGTTTAGTTTAGCTAATGTTGGTAAGAGGAAAGAACTGTTGAGTTGAACTATTATTAGGTTAAAGAGAAATGTGGTGAAATCTAAATGGTAGGAGTTCAGCAGTGGGCTGTCTTGTCTCCTGGGAAGGATGAAAGGCTTTTCTCAGTTGAACTTCACAAAACTGGGCCAAACCAGAGACAATCAGTGTCCCCAGTAATGCCTTGGCACAATATTTATGTCATGAGAGGAAAAAAAAAAAGAGCAAGTTTCACACTACCTATTAACTCAAATTATTTGATGAACACTCATGAGCACCCTCATATACCATTCATTGCAGTGTGGGGGAACAGAAGTATTTGGCAGCTCTGTTCAAATGTCTCGCTCCCTTCACTGCAGCTATCAAGCACTTTTTTTCTTTAGAGATCTTCCATTACAGTTTTAGCAAAACCTTAAAAAGAAATCAGTGTAAGAAATGCCCCACTCTGATATCTGCAAAATCACGTGTTCCCCCTCACTATTTCAATTACAAAGTATTTCAACAGTGTAAAAACACATCACTTAACAAAACTCCCTTCAGCTTGTCTTGATTTTTAATTATTCCACACAAAAAAGTGACAAACATGGAAGAAACAGCACAAAATAATAATCCTCTCTCAATTATTCTCCCAAACCTGTATCGCATTTCTCAACTAGACTCTAACTAGATCAAACAAATCATTAAAAGCCATTTCTAAGTTTCTGGAAATAACAGTTTAAGCCCAATATATATTGTAGAAACACCATGCATCTAAATTGGACTTCAATATGCACATTCATCGGAGATTAAATCTTACAAAGGAACTTAGTGTATGTTCCCCGTACCAGTCATATTCAGATGATTCATCTGAAAGCTTTCTCTATGTCCTAAATAAGGAATTTTTATGACAAACTGATGAATATCATAGTAGGGACAGAACAGAATCAGTATTCTTTTTCTTATTTGTCTTAGAAATAATTTATTGCTGGTACAGTTATTTCATTTCCATTATTCAACTTGTTCCCAAGATGTGAAAATATTATCATCACAAAATCAGCTACAGTGTAAAAAACGTTCTTCTGAATATATGCACCTTCAAGAGATGTAGTAGAGCTTATTAGGTTGCACATGTACTTAAAAAAAAGTTAAAAGCAGACTTGGCATTGCCTTTCCGCTTCATCACTGAAAAGACTCAAACACAATATACAGTAATACTCATATTGCTGTCAGCAGACTCAAGACTCCAATCTTAGGAAATCTGTTCAATATTAGCAAGAGTTAAGTGGGTTTGCCTGCTCGTCACATAATCTTAAAAGATACAGTAAAACACAACAGATCAGATATTTTGTGCTTCTAGCATGGAAAACTGATACAGAAGATTGAGTAATTTCATATTCAAACACATGTAACTGGAGCTAATGGATGAGGATATGCCAAACAATCTATTATCACTCAAACAGAATAATAATAAAACAGCAATTACCTAATCATCCAAACTATGTACTTGCCTACAGTAAAAAATGTGTGTTTATTCACTGTTGATCAGTACAAGCAGTGTTAAAAGCACTGGAGAACAATTTTGTACCTCCTTTGATTTTGGGAATATACAGACAAAAACATCACTGTGAATTACATTTAATATTTAAGTTAACATAAATCCCAAACACTGGACATAAGCTCAACCTTCCCATTTTATTAAATATATATGGTATATTTAATATAGTTATGCTAATATTTTATGTTTGGAAATGAATAAAATTTTATTAAAATATTTATTCTGTTAGTATCATGCTTACACTCATTGTACTATGTACTTTTCATGGAGCACTAAGGTACTCTTTAATTTAAAATGACAATTTAAAAAAAATTGGTGTTCTATGTTCCCCCAATGTAAAAATAGCTGTTTGCTTAGAAATGAAAGTGTTGTTCTGAATCTTCCAAAGAAGAAATTTTTTTTAAACTTTGGTTTAAGGTTTTTGTTTCTTTGTTTTTAAAACAACAATGTACTTTGGTCTTTTCACTTTTGAATTTGCGAAAGTTGCAGCACATGTAAAATCCAGAACTGCATTTTATTTTATTTAATTTTTTTTAAATTGACAGAAAGAAATGCACACTGGGTAAGTAGCTTTAGAACATAATGTCATCAGGACAGATTCAGTCCTTTTTTAGATATTTCATTCATAACAAAAATTCATTACTTATCCCCTAGACTGATGACAGGGACTCCAGGAGAAGTCCATATTGTCTTTCTGCCATTGTTAAAAAACAAACCAAAACAAAACCCAACACATGTCTGTGCTTAAAAGGAACAAAATTAGAGCTTACCGAAATCAACTGAAGAGAGCAAAGAAATTTCCAAAAACATTAGAAAAATATTGCTAGTTCTTGTCCTCTCCCCTCCCACTCCTTCTCCAGTTTTTTTCCACCCTACTTTGAAGTAAATAAGTGAGTTTCAGAAAGAAGTGTGCTTTAACTTATCTGCACCTTCAGAATTCTGTAATTTCCATGGTGTCGAGTCAAAAGTTAAGCAAAAGAGACAATTCAAGGATCTAATTACCAGGAAGGCAACCACTGTTACAAATAAGTAAGAGTTTAAAAAGTTTTGATAAACCTCAAGCACATCCAATCAAAGTGCTCACTATGCTATGCTCTGCCTCAACAACTTAGTTCTCATCAAACTAAATCCAGAATTTTGCCATTGGCAAAAAGGAAGCATTTGGTTAGTGTAAAAACACTCACAGGCTTTTTTGCAGTTGAGACAGATTTTCAGAACACTGCAGCAAACCTCTGCCTTTAGCAGAGCGCAGCAGTCGTCATTTCAGAAATCATCCTCCCTGCATTTACTAACAGCCTTATTAGAACATTCATTAGCCTTGGCTTTGCTTACAGCCATTAATGAACAAACCAGTTACTGCCTGCTTCTAACAACAGATACTTTATGGATTACTGCTTCATTAATTGTTGAATGTAACGTCACGAATCCCTAAATTTCAGTTCATATCCTCATTAATGTACAATAATGTAAAATATCACAAGGCCATAAAACGAAACCAAAATGAGAATCTTAGCAGACATCCATGATGTGATACACAAAGGAGCATTTGTATATTTAAAGTATTTTTTAAAACACTTACTTAAAAAAAAAAAGGCACAGACAGTTTTAAAATTTTTATCAATTACAGGTGCCCCCTAAATTAATTCTCTTAGTATCAAGTTACCATAACGACTAAAGGCAGTCTCACATGAAAGAGTACTGATGGTATCTTTTCAGTCATACTCTAACTTAATCTATCAATTAGTCAATTTACATGTTTTAAATGTTGTTATTTCACATTTTATGACTTATAGACTACTCTATGCTTTCACATAAACAAAGTGCAAAATACCTGAAGGTAAAAACTTTTAGTGGGAAGAAAGTGTTGTGGAGTTACACTTTTTTTGCCTTTTTATTTGTAGAAATTGTAAACTTCAATACATTTCCAATCTCCTTGAAGAAGACGGAACTAAGCTGCTCATTGAATAAAATTAAGAGGTCTGTATCTCCTAAATTTGACTTGAATCTCAAAATAGTTCTTATGTGGGACTAAGTAGTGTACCAGTCCTGCTCTGGCTCTCTACACAGGCTCCAAT
Organism: Bucco capensis; assembly: GCA_013396975.1. Taxonomy (NCBI): domain Eukaryota; kingdom Metazoa; phylum Chordata; class Aves; order Piciformes; family Bucconidae; genus Bucco; species Bucco capensis. The sequence continues at coordinate 39,011 of VWZO01009494.1, read as the reverse complement.
ACTGTCAAATTGCCTAGTTCCAGTAGGATGTTTTACTTTTAGATGTGCTTAACCTAAAATATCATAATTTTTTCCATTACTGGTCCACTCTCTTTCCTTCTTGAGGAGCTTATTATAACTACTTATGTAAAAAAAAATTTCTTTCAGTCAGCCCTACATAGAAATACATCTGTGTATGGATGACACTTTTACTGTTGGACTTGGTTTGGGTTTATAGATGCCTCAAGGACTTTCAGCTTTAAGAAGCAGGGAGTTGAAATGTCAGATATTTTATTCCTGTGATGTTCCATTTATGTCTGGGTATTCTTATACTGAGTTCTTCTGAGAATTCAAGTCAACACCCAAAAACAGATTCATCAAGCAAGAATTTAAAAATAGATACTACCACAAAGCATTGCTTATTTGCTGATATTTGACACAGTAGCACCTAAACAAATTAACCAACACGTTTTTCAGTCTTCCAGAAATGTATCACATACTGCCTGAAGTGGCTCCTCTAGCAGCATCAACACAGTAAGCAATCCAGAATGCTCATTCAACAAAAATATGGTAGAAAGAAACTATGGTAATAAGGCACATAATAGATTAATTCTTAAAACCTACAGATGCTGGTTTTCTTTCAAATATAAATATGTCAGTCAGAGTTCATTCATGGTTTCATTTAATTTTTAAAGAAACACTGAATTTGTTTGGGAGAACACCGATACAGAATATGATCCTCCCATTGAGAAAGAGCACTCAGCTCAAAAGATGCTCTCTTCAAGTTTAAAATGTGAGTGAAGATTTAGATGGAGAAGCATTTTTAAAAACTGATTTAAAAATCTGTATTCAGAGGGAGGACTGGGTGGAGTACAGCTAGTAATGGAAAATTGCAGCAATCTTAACATTAGCAATGTGAAGTGTCTGGTCTTAATAAAACAAATTTTCAGGCATTAAGAGTTGTTTGGAAGGATGATAGCAACTTAAAAACAACCCAGCCTTGCTAAAAGGGCAAAATGAGTATGTCCAATCCTTCAGACTGCTGCAATGAGCCACACATCCGTAAAACAGATGATAGGAAGGAGTCCTCCTGAAAGGCAAGAAAGTTAGGTGAAGGTTGACAAGGGAAAGCAGAGAAGGAAGAAAATAACCATCATACATGGTTTTTGCTCTTACATAAAAAAGGAAGAATGAACTCTCATTTTCTGTAATTATGTGCTATTTTAAAAAATGTATCTTTCTACACTTGGAGCTGATTTGCCTGGAGGAACAAATGACTAACCAACTTAGCAGTTCATTATGTAATCACCATATTAGTAGTTTAGGGAGGTAAAAAAAAAAAAGTACCTAAGAATCAAGAATAACTCGTGAGGTCCCATTATTCGGTTGTGAGGTATAAAAGCAGAACACTGATTTGCATTTCGAAATGTCCCTGTTAGACTTGGGATGTGCTACTGTACCAGACCCAGGCACATATATAAAAGCAGTAAATCCCCAGTTTTGCTCAGTCTAACAGGAACAACTCCCTTGCCGGCAGCCACCCTCCCACCTCCAGCTCACAGTGATCTGATGAAACCAGTGAAACCCTGCTAGGATGCGGAAGAAAGGACTGACATCTGAATAACTAACAATGCACTGCCTCTTAGGCAGACAGCAGGGAAGTTCCTTCAGCAGTGTTTGATCTGCTTTGCCAGCATTATTGCAGAAGGCTGTTTTTTCATTAGGTAAGAAAAAAACCCCAAAGTTGCAATGCAGCCTGCTAAGTGAGATTACAAATGCACCTAACAATGAAGAAAAAATAGATGGTGTAATATAGAAAGGCCTAAGACTTGCAAGTGGAAAAAAAAGGATAAATGACTATTTTAATTAATTTCCTAATGTAAAACACAGCTGTAGTAATGTTGGCAACTATCACCTGCTTGTTTTAAGTTTGTTAAATGAAATCATTCTCTTTAATTGGGTCTTAATGTAGAAAAGTATGTTTTATTTACTTTTTATGACAATATCAGTATTTTAACTTTCAGTTTGCTTGTGCAAAAGCTTTATAAATTACTTGAATCACTTAAATCTGAACACTATAATCTACAGTTACAATGTACCAGTTTGAGTTTCAACAATTAAATGCCTTTTTTGTGGACTCCTGCTGCTATGTGAACTAGCTGTAGGCTATTAAAATAATGAGTCCGGACTGAGTCATCTGATCTCAGCCTTGGTGCAAAGCCTGAGGAAAAGGACTTAGCCCACAATTCGTACTCTGTTTACCAGACTTAGACCAGACTGTTGGAAGCATTATCCCCGCGCTCCCTTCCCCCCTCCCGCCACCGACTGCAATTTACCGGGGAAAACGCGGTGTCATAGAGCCCTCTGCAGGCAGGCCCTCTCCACCGCCCGGCCTCGCCCCGCTCCACTGCTCGGCCCGGCCCGGCTGGCCCAGCCCACCTCACCGCCTACTTACTCGCCCTTCGTTAGTAGTTGCCCCTTTCAGATGCGCCCAGAAAGAGCTGTAGGCCACGTGAGGCAGGAAGGTACTTGTCATGGGGAGGCAGAAAGTCCGTGGTCTGCAGCATTTGTTAATTCCAGATGCCCTGAGATCTCGGTTTTTTGAAGCATGGTTTCATAAAGCCAGAGAGCAGATGTGGGGAAAGGGGACGTGGTGGCCTAGGAGATCCCTTGCACCATGACTCCTAACCACGATCAGCTTGCATGCCACAAAAATACCACATCTGGCCTAATGCAACTCCATAAATGTTAAAAACTCTGTGTCAGTAATGAGGTATAAAACGTAAACCTTAGATACAAAACCTAAATCTTCAGAAACATCACCACAGCACCGATCACAAAGGGAACAGCAGAAACATCTGAGTTCTTACATCTAGGGGAACCCAAAAGCACCAGCATTCACTTTTTATTTTCAACAACAAAAAAAGACACCTTCCCAAAATATCAGTGTATGAAATGCATGCACATATACAATGTGTAGATGGTGCTGCCTACAGCAATATCCACCTCAAGCTCAAACTCCAGTTGGTAACCAGGGACTGATACATAGTCTATTATTTTTAAGTTAGTTTGCCTGCCAAGCTGTATAATTTATCTACTTCCCTGATCTTTTCACAGTTTTTTATGCTGCACGAATATGTAAAGGGAAGATAATTAAACAGAGCATTGTCTAAACGTTCTCCACAGTTTTTTTGGCAGATTTACCATCATTATTTCCACTTACCACTCCTGGAAAAGATCAGAGCTCTACCTTCTACACTTCTTTCTTTACACTCCAATTACATATACATATATTATCAATCCATACTTGCATTTCTGCCTTGTTCTCTCACAACTTTGCTACACCCATGTGATGTTCATACTTGAAGCATTATTAGTATCGTTCCACTACTCAATTTGACTTAGGTCCTTTTGGTCTCAGCCCTCTTCTTTTCACACCTCTATTTTAGATCTTCTGCCCTGATTAAGGATCTATGCCCTGAATTTAAGTAGCACTACATTGCTGCTGTTACCTATGCTCACATATATTTACACACACATATACACGCTATTATATGCATACATACGAATATGTAGGTACATTAAGCATATATATTCTTCTTTCATTTTAACACCCAAGTGAAATTATTGCTTTTGAGGGTCAAAACAAATAATGAAGTTAAAAAAATTTGTAGCCAGGGAATCCCACTTTTGGAGAACTCTTACTCACGCACACAGAGTTACCAATTTGTGTGATTCCTGATGGCTCTCTAAGGTAAGCTCTGAAAAAAATCTGTTTCAGGAAGGGGACCACAGCATTTATATAAAGGGAAATGTTCTAACCTCTGTAGTTTCAGATTTTTTAAAATGTTGTTAAACTCTAGAGGAGTTTGAAAATACACTTTAAGAACATCTTAAAAGCTCACAAACCAGAAAGTAAGAAAAGAGAAACTTAACTATTACTCAAATTTTAAAATGTCATAATAAACTGTGATCAGGTCTGACATGACTTACAGATTTCTGAGGTTGTCAATAACGAGACACAATATCATGCACACAAAACATTCCCCTGCATCCCCTTCTGCTTCTGGAAAGGCTGGCAAACAGGGGGAACGTGGCAGAGAAATTTCAGAGCCAGTCTCAAAGCACCACTACCATTATCTCCTTTCTTCAGTCAGGGTCTAATGCCATGGTATCTTCCAATGCATATTCAAATTCCTGTTTTATTTCAACTACCTGCAAAAAGCTAGTCTAATAAAATGCTTTACATGCAAATTTCTGCTCATCCTACATAGATCCTAAACCACACCAACTTTTGCACAAACATTAGCAATGTTTACTAGCTGACCTGACCAACTAAAGGGACTTGAAACCTCTGGTTTCTCAGCTAACACAGCAGTTTCCACAAGTGTATGCTGTGTGGTTCCCTCGTCTACAAAACTGTCTTAAACATCAGTTCACTAGAAGCCAGAGGGTAAAACAGTGTGCATTATACTCTGAGAAAATATAGTGTTGACTCTGGTCTGCTGAACTTCTGCACTAGGGGGAAAGAAGTATCCTGATCAAAAGACACTGGGCCAGGGATTGCTCTTGCTTCTGCCCCAATTATGATACATGAATCTGCAAGGGCATTACTCAGCTGCTTGTTCCACCTGAAACCCAGACCTGGCTAAGCAGCCCCTCCCCAGGTGGCAGTCCTCTCAAGTCAGCAACATCGGGCAGAAAAAGAGACAGTTAAAAGGCAGACAACAAAATAGCTTCTTGTTGCTTGCTTGTCACAAGTATTTCACAAACTTTGGCTTATATATTGAAAATAGTACAAATAGTACTCCTTGGAGATGGGTTGGTTCTTCTTTTGTTGTTGCTCTTTTGTTTTTAATCTCTGGAATATTTACTTTTAGATTTAATTTTGTTCACCAGGGCTAAAAATCTAATCAATCTCCCCCCACCCCTTCCTGCTCTGTTTACCTTCCAAGTCTGCTTTGGCATATTCCTACCACATAAACTATGCACCAAATACTGAGAGACTGGAGAAATATATGTCCTTTTCTTTTTTCCCCATAACTTATATGAAGCACCAGGGGAGTCATTTTACAGTCTACAAGTCTGGAAAACAACCTATGGATGGCTGTCAATGTAAGTCAGTAATAGCTATCCCTAAAGCTTTTCATTCATTGATCAACATCTGGAGTAAAAAACTTTATAAGTTTTTTTTTTTAGATCTAATATTTTTATTTGCTTTTGCTGCAAATTATTGCAAAGCACTGTAGCCTACCAAAATGAAAAGTAAAAACAAAACAAAACAACAGAGAAATGTGTTTTTGCAGTAAAAACACTGTGACACTTCAGACCAAAAGTTATGCCCCACACCAAGTTAACTCCTTCCCTCTTAGGTAATAACAGTGACACAGGCTGATCTATTTTCAGGGGCAGCATAGAAGCAACTTTCTGGAGCTGCTCACCATTTTTATCCTGATCTCCCACTGACACTGGAGTAACTGAAAACACTTGCACAAGGTGCTCAGCAACTTGCAAAATCAAATACAAACACCAGCAAGCTTTAGTGCTGCTCAAATCCTGCATGCAGCAGAGTGAAACCATCAGGGTCACTGCAGCACTTGAGTGGGCGCCACGGCAAGTAAAGTAAGATGGGAGTGGTACCACAGAAGGACTCGATAATGAGGATGTTCACGTTCCCATCAGCAGTAAACTCAAAATGAGTACACAACAAACTGACAGGAGAAGACACTACAAAGGTGAATGAAAATGTGCAGAACTGGGCAGGACAGAGAAGTTGAGAATATTTTGTAGTTCCATGATAACAGAAAAGAACGGTTGGTTAAAACTGAACTACCACAATGGAAGCTCACTGTTAAGAAATAAACAGATAAAATGACATTCTCATTCCAAACAGCTAGTCTCATAGCTGTCCTTAAATCATCAAGATTAGTAATACGTTGCCCAATTCTCTAATGACAAGGCGTCCACATATGCCTGTGAACTCACTGAGAAAACTCTCCCTAGATCATGATCATTCAACTCTCCCATAACTTCCCAACTGGAGGGGAGCAGGACCCTTTCTTAGTCTGACACTGCAAAACTGGAGAAACACTTTAGTATATGACATGTCTCAGTGTACCAGACTGCAAAAAGAATGGGAGCTGCATAAGAGCTGGCACAGCTTATGGGGTTTGAAGTCCCAGCAACATCTACAGACTACCTCTCCATCCTCCCAGGGCTATTGCTGGTAACTCTTATGGGCCAGAGCATAATTTCAATAGTGGCAACGCATTCCACATTCAGAATATGGGACAGGACAGGTGATAAGGATTAAGAGAAAACGAAACTTGAGTATCTTTAGCAGAGTGGAGGAAAACCACACCACAGTGTCATGATTTAAGGCAGAAACATAAACAGGGAAAGTATAAAACATATAGCAAACTCTGACAGAAAACAACCAAATCCCCTTAACACTAACCCTCCTGTCCCCCAGCCCACACAACTGATGTACAAGTGGAGGAGGGAAGCTACTCAGAATATTATTGGCAGTGATGAGCATAAGAGCGCTAACGGAAGAAACAGAACAGTTCAATCAGCCATGACATCAGGCTATCAAAAACAATCTGGCCAATATCACATTAAAAATCCGTTAAAAATAAACAAAATAAAAAATAAAGATGAGAACAGAAAGCTCAAGACTCACTTTACCAACGGATTAATGACTGTCATTACCTGGTAACACTCTTAAAAACAATATATGCAAGCTGAACATTATTATCCGTATTAATCAGTTCACTACCAAGAATGCTGCCTCTCTGCCAAAATGTGGTGCTAAACCAGATAGACGTGTTCTGCTGATTTCCTTTCCAAGAGTTGATGCAGTGGTTGATTTGTCTTCTTAAGCCTTTGGCTATCACAGCAAGTTAGAAATTGGAAAATAACTCTTCATAATTTTTACCCAATAAAAAAAGTAGTCTTCTCCAGAGCACACAAATACCACAAAAGCCACAGAATGAAGTCTGAAAATTTGTATTATATGAGCATCTTAAAAAGCTCTTAACTTTTCAAAGAACATCTTAATGATCCAGTCACTGTGGATTTTAAATACAGATAAAAGATGGGAGTTGCAAACATTCTGACTTCAAATTAAAAAACCCAAAAAACTTGACAGTAAGGAAGATTACCAAGTAAAACAAAGTTTGTCATTTGGCTTCAAACTAATACTGGATGTTTTTCTGAAAATGTATGCTCTATTTCAAATCACAAGTTGCAGAGTTTGGGCTATACTCACACTGCAAAAAAGTGCAACTCCTTTGCAGAAGTGGTGAGGGAGCTTCATTGCCTTTGTTATACCCAAACTAAGGCTAGGTAATCAATAAGGATACATCCTGTACTATCAAAAGCTTTGCAAACCTTGATACACGTAATTGCTCAGGGGCCTGTTCAAAACTTTTAATTGTAAATCTCTACAGCCATTTGAGAGAGCTGCTACTCTGCAAGATGAGCAAGAAACCATTGTTGTATGGTTGGAAAAGAACCTCCTTCCATTAGCTACTGAGAAGACATTCATCTTTCCAAGTCCTCACCAACTCATATCCATTCAATATACACAAACCTCCTAATCCACCTCTCCAGCCAACTGTACTTCACTCTCCTCATCTTGCCTGTTTACTCCACTTCACTGGTATTCTCCTTGATGCAGAGAGAGAAAGGCTTAATTTGGCTAATCTGGATTATCTCCTTGAGAAGTATCTCTCCTCCACTGATTAATAAGGAAGACATTTTGGCCTTCCCTGCGGAGTCTAAGCCCTAGTTACTGTGAACAACTTCTCCATGTCAACTACCAGATAACGATCAAGAAGTTACCACCAACCAGTTTAGCATTTTTTCATATCACAGTTCATTTTACCCTCAACATTAGCAGGGTTTTATTCCTCTTAGTTTTCATTAAAAAACTATAAACTAATTTGCCAGGGAAATTACACAAAAGAGGTAAGGTAGGAAAGAAAATCTTGAACCTCTCAACTAATTTTTCAGGTCAAGTATACATAAGACAGGCAGTGAGTTTTACCACCTTTAAGAGCCCACAGAGCTGGCCTCTAAACTATAAGTTGCTTGAATACATCTTATCCCCATAAGGCCACAAGTAGCTAGGCGATACTTAGGAAAAAGTATTTCGATAAGTGTAAAAGACAAGGCCATATGTTTGCATTCTGGGAAAATTTCAGAGAGCTTCCTCTAGCATAGAAGACATACAGTAATAAGAGGTTTTGTTCCAAAATGCTAAATTACAGACCATGAAAAAAGTGGAACATCAATACTACAGTTGTCTTCATATGGTGGCTCTTGTATCATAAGAACTTAACAGGTAAACAAACAAGAGGTTTTTATGTACAAAACCTAGCCTTTTAAGAAACGTGAAGAGTTGCTTCTGTGGTGGTTTTGTTTCACCTTTTTTTCATTTTTTAATCAAAAACTTGGAGACAATCAAGCTGATGAGCATGAAGATTTAGCTTTCTACATGGCTTACTTATTTCCACTTTGGAATAAAGTGCTTTCAAATATTCTGGCTATTTCACCACTGTTGTTCTTGGTTTTTGCAATTCTTAGTCAAGGAAACGAACATCACTAATTAACTCGTAACTACATGTGGGAATAAACAGCTGAATCAGAACATACTTTTCCCATTCCTCTATCATCATCATCATCCAGGAACTGACGAAAGAGGTTTCTCTGTTGGGATAATTATCACTTCTGGGTTCATAAGATACTATCTCACTGTCTTAATTTAAAAAGAAAAAAAAATAATTAAAACCAGGACATGTAGGACTCTGATGAGAGAAATGGGGCAAAAGGAGGTAGGACTAGTTTGAAATTTGGTATAAAGGTAAAGCTGAACCTAGTAAATTTTGAGTGTCTTCTCATATATACCAGTGAAAAAAGGGCACACGTCTTACACTGTGAGAGATGCCAGTCGCAAGAAAGAAGCAAGTAACATCATGCTCATTCTGTTGATATTTCAAACAAAACTAGTTTCTATTTTATTTACTTACAGGCCAAACTGCAATACAAAACATCTAAATCTCTCTTTTCCTACCTGTTGAACTTAACTAGCAAATACTCTCCAACTGTGCTGTAAAAACAGCAGATGAAGGCAACACCACATAAAAATCTCTGGGATAACTTGCACACTATTTTATTTTTTTCAGCCATAACTCATCCAGTTGAGTTTTTGAGTGTAGCTGCTAGCCCAATACACACCTTGATAAAACAGTTCTAGGTTTCCTCTGGCTCCTCAGTAGAGCACTTCTTACATAGAAACCCACTGCTATTCGCTTCTAAAAGCCAAGAAGACAAAGTCTACATTACTCACCATCTTCAATGGCAACAAACTTAGTACCCAAATAGCAAGCTCTTTCAGGAAATTCCTTGGCCTTCAAGTCACAACTTGCACTATATAAACAATGTTTAAAATGACGCATTTTATGGCCAGGTCATAACAGAATCTAGAAAGAAAAAATTTATTTCTTTTTCTAATGCTAATGGGATTATTTATATATTTTACAGTTAAAAAGTTTTTCAAGTCTTTTCTCAATTTAAGGCTATCTGTTTTCACTTAAGCAACAGTCTTCTGCCAATATTTTTTAGTACATTTGCAACTGTTGAACAATGAAGTGAAAATATCATTGCTAAGGTGACTTAAGTCTAGAATAAACACATTATTAACAATATTTTGTTTAGGTTTAGCCATATTTTTCTTGACCTTTACAGAAATCTTGAATCATGGTGTATTAATGAATTTTATTAGATTTCACAAGTTGTAGAAGATGTCTTTTATCAAACCAACTCCAAATTTATCGCTGATAATCCTTTGCAATTTACACTCTAATGAGAAATAAAACATAATTCTAAGACAGGCTGCTCTTAGTACATTTTAGGCCAATCCACTACAAAAGATTTTATTTGGCTCTTAAGTATTGAGCTTCCCCTCTGGAAGCCCTCAGCTGTTTACATGGAAAGGACCACACTAAGAACCAATTTCTGTAAAGAATGCAATGGGACCTCTTGTTCTACCTTTACTCTTTCAGGACTTGATTATTCTCATATGTCATAAATTGCATCTAGAACTAGGCAACAGTATATTAATTTTCAGATCCCAAGTTCCTTCTCCACTTGTTCACGTGGTCCTCTACTTACCCAAAAGCTTGGCACGACTCTCACCATTACCCAGGCAATTGGGTTGGCTAAACCAAAATTGGTTTTTAAAAAACAAACCCATTTATCTTTAAAGATTCCTAGGTCTCTTCTAGAGAAAATAAGAAGAAAGAGCTTTACAGGACAAGTTATACATTCCTCATGTAAACTCCTTCGGCTACTGCAGATAAGAAAGCAACACCAGAAAGGTAAAAGCACAGCTGCAGACTGTTTCTGTCCTCCCCATTTTAATTTCTCAAGAGCACCTTATAACAGCGTAACGGCCCCCTAGCTCTCAGATAGTTCTAAACAGCCTTTGTGCAATTTCAAGGGTGAATCTGAAGAACAGCATATCAATCCAACCTGTTTTTAAGCTCTATTTTTAGTTTCACTGTTTTTTCATTCTTTAGCATCTTTATTATTGACCAAGTCCCTGTGATAACTGGCATTCTGCTTTGCAAACAAGAGATAAGCAACTGCAAAACATCACTCAAGAAGAGCTGAAAACTGGATATAGGTTTCTGCACTCAAGTCTTACATTTTTGCACATTGCCTTTCAGTAAGAAAATTGCAAAATTACATACCCTTGTAAGCTATTCTTGCACTGTAACTGTATCTTTCCATAAGGTTAAATTGAGGAGTTTTAGGATTTTACTGTCTCCCATCTGACAGACCTGCTATTTTTTTTTCACAATGAAGCAGCCAAAACTAATGAAATTTTTAATAACATGAGGTCCCAAATACAGTCCCTGTTGATGCAGTGTCACTGTAACATGGGGCTGTTCTCTCAGAAGGCATCAGACCAGAAGAAATCTCCCCCAGTTGAGGATAATGTCTAGTATCTGATGGTTGTCCCACTAGTAACTTGTGTGTTATCAGGAAGGGAAGACAGACATCTGTACCATGACCATGTATGGGTGTGGAAACATAGAATGAGTAGCACTTAACCAAAGTGTTCTGCCAGTATCTTGTTTTACCACAATTCAATCTTTGCATTTTGTTTAGCAACATTAAAAACCATGGAGCACTTCATCATGTATTTGAGTTTCCAAATATGATGAAGCTAAGTCTGCTTGCCTGCATTTCAAAGTTAATGCTGAATTTAATAGTTTATCTTTTCCAAAAAGTCAGTCTCATTGTAAACTATGCCTTGGGTCCAAGTAAGAGACTACATTTGCAGATTTACTTATTTTTCCTGGATATCACCTCTTTCAAACTAGTTTATCTCAGTAAAAACTAAAACAAGTCTCTGCAATGCATGCTGGTAATCCTATATGGATGTTCCAAGTGTCTTTTCTCAGCTCCCACATCCTCTCTGCACTGTGGTTTACAGCTCCTAGGGCAAGGAATATCTTTTAATACAGGCTTGTATCCCCAAGTGCAATGGTCCTAAATCTTAAAGGAGTGCTGTAATAGGATCCAGTAAAAAAACAAAAAAAAAAAGGAGAGAGAAATGGGGGGGGGGGGGGGCAAGGCCCAGTATTATGTTATCAATAGTAAATGTCAGAAGTAAATGACACTATAATTATGGAATAATTATTAAAAAGTAATTGATGAAAAATAAATAATTTCAGTGACGTAAAATTGTTGTTGCTGATTCTTGCCCTTCAACAGACCTCCCTGGACATTGCCTCTGACTCTCCCACTGTGCCTGTGGAGGTTAAGGTTTTGCAATCCCCCTGCCTGGCCTAACTCCTCGCTGCTGTCAAGCAAAGCGGATGATTCCACCTTTCTTTCCACACCAACCTGCCTGTTCTCACCACCGTCTCTTCCCAGCAGAAGTGTTTGTGCGCTTGTGGGCAAGCTGGAACATGGGCCCGGTCCAAGTGTAAGCTAACCCAACCAAAAGCACATTAGATTCACAGACAGCAGAGAAAGAGAACAGGCATCATGAGCAGGGAGAGGCAATCATGCCTTTCTGCAGAAGCACCAACTTATGCCAAACAAAAGTGATGACAACTTCAGACTGACTTGCCTTGTCACAGACTTTCTCCAAATATTCCTCAAATTTTTTTGCATGACAAGTCTTTCCATTGTCTGTTTACATATACTAATCCAGACATGTGGCTGGACATATACCATGGGAGTGATTTCTGAGATACATTGGAGAAAAGGAAAGGACTGACACTGTGCAAAAACCTAAAAGCTATTTGTCACCACATCATTCCCTAATTGTAAGTCTGCTACCCATCCAGCTTAAATGAAAAAAGAATGGAACTAATGAAACTAGATTTTCTAAGAACATTCAAACCAATTCCTTCAACTCCCTACTACAATAAACACCATCTCCTTCTGTGTCTCCTGCTATTTCCTGCTCTCATCTTCACTTCCCTCTGTAACCCATTTCTCTTCACATTTAGGCCCAGATCCTCTTTCACAGTGTTCATAGATGTTCCAATCACAACTGGAACCTCAGACAAATCTCTAAATATTCACTGTATCCCATTGACTTTCAAGAGCTGCAATGTTCTCTGAAAATGAGGTCCATGCAAAAGGACCTATGGTTGGGTTCTTCAAACAGATAGTCACTTAGAAATCCTCAGGTAAACCCCTGACTCAGTATTGCACCCAAAACTCTCACCCATCTCAGCCTGTACCCCCAGGAAACATGAGGATGAGCTAGGGTTTGCCAGACCTCAAATCTCATCCTGGCTGCATGTAGCTAACAGAGAAAATATGGCAGGAGGCAACTTCCAACACAAAGCAGAGAGGTAATTTTAAACCTGTGTGTGTGACTTCCACATGCAGAACTCAAGTGCTTAATGCATGAATGAGGCAGTCCAGATATATTGCATTTGAAAACCCTACCAAAATCAAACAGTCTACTCAGGACAGAAAAGTCCAACTGGAATCTTTCTTTGAAGAAGCTAACAGGGCACGTGCCGCTCCACAAAAATGTGCAGTTTCCAGGCTTGAGAATTTGGAGACACCAAGGCACAGAGAGAAGGCTGTGGTTTAGCCAAGCTACACCACACACCACGTCTACGCATCATCATGGAGGATGCTGTCCTTTACTCTGCCTTGTTAAGCTTTTCAGGTGCTTCTGAAGTTGTATTAAATAGCCAAATCCAGTAACTAACTTCAATGACATATCCTTAGTGACATGTAGAATTTTTATCCTGGTTAGATTAACAATAATATAAACCCCCCCAACTTATCTAAGGAATTGTTATTTAGAAAGATGCTTCCAGGGTTTTAAAAAACAGTCAAACAAACAAAAAACCCTACTAGAAAAACACTACACATTTTAATATACACTCTCTAACATGCAATGTCAAGGGCAATTTTTTAAATGGAGCATTTAAGATGCTTTCTTAAGAAATCTAGGTCTTCAGTATTAAGTTTATGGCCAATATTTCCTTGACAATCGGAATTAATATGCTGGGTAACTTTCTGACTTGCTTTTCCAAGAGACATTATTATTTGTAGTCTGTCAGTGCAACACGTAAATTATAAGCCACGTTCACCTGTAACAGACTGAAATGAAACTTCAAAATTGACATTTATGAAGAAAAATGAAAAAATCCTTTCTGCCATGAAAATGGGCATAACACACAGTCTACAGTAGACTCAGAACAGAAGAAAGTTTAAGTCATATATTTTTAAATACCTGCCTGCCAAAAACAATTACATGCTTAAAAATAAGTTACTCTTTAGTTGCAAGATCTCATAAACTGGGCAATGTCATGCATGGTTAAGGGGTTTTAAACACAGCATAATTTTTTCTGGCATACTGAAGACAAGTATGCAGTCTATTTCAAGACAGTCAAGAAAGATCTCTTAAAGGAATGAAAAAAATTACCTCTCTGAAACACAGCATGAATTACTAATCAGAAAATCCTCACACATATTAAAGTTTTCACCTTTTTCTATAAAAACTAAATAGTTCCACCGAATCTTGTTTTTCCATTAAAAAGCTATGCTGAAGTTCAGTTATTAAATCTCGTATAACAAGAAATTTCAAACCAAAATGAATCAAGACGAAACCAGAAGCTATTTAACCCAAACACACACCAACCATGTACCTTGATGATCTAGCTATGAAAAGTACTGTGTGGAAGAACATGTCCAAACATTCACTAGATACTAATTTGCAAATCTGAAAGAGCCAAACATTCTTTCAAAGCTGCTGATCATTATGTCCACAATAAGAGATGTATACACATGCCACGTAAATGCATTTGGAAAGCTTAAACTTTCATGGGCTTTTACTCAATAATGCAAGTAAATGCAGAATACGCTATATGTACTTTGCCTGGTTAAAAAAAGAGAACTTCTATGAATAATAATAAAAGCATATCAAAACAAAAACCTAAATGAAATGCCTAAATAAAGTGCCATTAATCTGTACTATTGCAAATGTCCAGGTATCCCAACAGTCCACTAACTTCAAGTGGTAATCTAGAAGAAGCAGCTATAGCTGCTAGGTTACCTCTGCAGAGCACCCACACTAGCGCAGGAAATGCTCTGGAGTCCAGGTGTTCCAAGGCCTAACACATCTGGAAGAACAGATGAGAGAAACAGAAGCAACCAAGGTAAGTATATACTATCAGGTAATAGGGAAAGGCATTCTCAAAAGCAAAGAATGAATCCTGGTTTTCCACCCTAATGGGCTCAGCAGTTGAGATGTCTGGATCAGCAGTGTAGATATACTTTATCACTATGTGAACCCTTAGGTGTAATGAAATAATGTGATGCTTTAAATTTCCGAGATAAAACATGGATTGGAGTAAACCTACAGTTTTAGACAGACCTAGGCAATCCAGAACAGCTTCAACTTCAACAGCGATCAAAAAATCAGATAGCTTAAAAAAGCTTGAACCACAAACCTTAACTGAGAAGATCAAAGTGAAAACTAAACCAAATGTTGTCCTTTTCCATACTTCATTTAAAATAAGTGAGAACACCAAAGTTTAGCTCTAAGTTTTGAGCAGATTTTTTGGTGTGCTTCCATAAGAAAACCTAACTTAAGTACTTCCAAGTTTTAAACTGATCAGAACTCCTTGAAGGGTGTTCTGGGCTAACTGCAGACTGAACTGACAGCATCTGTCCTCTTCGTTACTGTTCTTTGCTAGCTCACAGTCTTGGGGTTACATTAGTTGCCCAGGTTGTAGAGACTCTAATAGGAGTGATAAATCCCTGAAGTTACAGATGCCAGAAGAATGACTGTAAATATAGGGGTAGTAAAAGTCTAACCAAATAGTCTCAGATTAACAAATGTATCTGCAGCTTTCTACTACTCATAGCGTTATTGGTACTATAATATATAATTATTTTTCCTGGTTTTAAAAGGTTTAGTCTTTGAATTAGTACAGTCTATGCATTCAGCCTACAAAAACATGCCTGTCCAGATTGAGGAAATTTTTTTGCACACTTGTGGACAAGATGTTGGCTTCATTTTACAACCAACATCTTGTCCACATCAGGGGAGCGTTCTCACACAGACATGCATACCATGTGGGCTACCTGCTGAGTTTTGGCAAGCTTGGCAGGCTGCAGAACATAAAGGGTAGGCAGTTGTAGTGGAAAAACCTTCATGGGAATTTTTTTAATGTTGTGAAAGAAGAAAAAGGAAAAAAAAAAAAGGCAAACTGTTTCCCAATGAACCACACTGTGAGCTGGCATAAGAAAGATAAGGGCAGGAAATTGGATGTAAAACTTGTGCATAGGTCCTTCAACAGAGGAGGCACTCTGCAAGTTGCCAATGTGACATACACATTTCTTTTCTAAAAATCAGCCTTTTTTTTTTTTTAATTAGCCATATGGAAAGTTGAAAGACTTGTGAACTTCCAGCATCAATCCCACATGTTGAGCTTAATTTCTGAGAGGTTTTACTCAATCTTATGTCTTTAATTTATTTTTATATTCACATTTATACACCGTTAGACAAAATAACACACGTAGAACAAGATATGCTTTATGCTATGAGCATAGTTCAGTATTACTTAGTACTTATATAAAGGTGCTAAAGTGTTTCAAATTAGGAAATGAATTGCACCCTACAAGTGATTATGTTTCAGTGTTCCACCTTGGTAAATTCTGCAAATATTGGTGTAGCCAACTATTCTTAGTTCCCTAGTATGATCTAGGAAAGCAGAGCAGAATAAAAATAACTGAAGCTCTAAAAACCGCAACAGCTGAAAGCAGAAAATGCAACAGCACCACCTATGGCCCATCTGAGACAGTGCAAAAAGTCATCCGAGATGGGACAGATTTCTTTTTTCTATTTATACAGCTGTGACATGCATTATAAAACTGTAGCATGGCATTTCTTTATGGCTTGAGTGTTGGCTAACCAACTCGTAATACATATTTATTTAGATTTCCATACAGCTCACAGTACTGTATGAATCAAAGGGTGTTGGTTCAACTGCTAAATACATTTATACTCCTGATTTTTCCACTCTGAAATTAAGTGATACTGCATTTCAAACACATCACAGGCAAGAGAATTTTTTAAAGCATTTTAAACTATTGTGATCTAGCCTAATCACTGCTGGTGAAGTTTCAGAGTACACAAGTGCCCCCAGATGTAGAATTTCTATTTTCCAAAGTAACTGAAATATCAAGGTTGCTGTAATAAAAATGAAGAACTTTCTTCCAGTTTCCAGCCTCAGTAGATCCATGAACAGATGAACAGTTATAGAATCATAGAATGGTTTGGGTTGGAAGGGACCTCTGGAGGTCATCTAGTCCAACCCCCCTGCAGTGGGCAGGGACATCCCCAACTAGAGCAGCTTGCCCAGAGCCCTGTCAAGCCTCGCCTTGAATGCCTCCAGGGATGGGGCCTCAACCACCTCCCTGGGCAACCTGTGCCAGTGTTCCACCACCCTTGTGGTGAGGAACTTCTTCCTAATGTCCAGTTTAAATCTACTCCTCTCCAATTTAAAACCATTGCCCCTTGTCCTTTCACTACAGGCCTTTGCAAACAGGCCCTCTCCAGCCTTCTTGTAAGTTCCCTTTAGGTACTGGAAAGTCACTAGTAGGTCCCCCCAAAGTCTTCTCTTCGCCAGGCTGAACAATCCCAGCTCCCTCAGCCTGTCCTGTTATTAAACTGTTTTTTTTCTGCTAGCTAAATGATTAGTTCCCTTCTGTGCTTGTTTGCTCTTCATATAATATTTATGAAAACTAACCTGATCTGTTCTAGCCTTGGTTAGCCTCTAAAGGAGATTTGACCTTCTCTTAGACATGACTTTATTTCCTTCACTACAGCTTGCTGCTCGACACATCACCCTAGATGAGTCCCAACAGTCACTGCAATAGCACTGATCTCACCTCACTTCCATTGGAAATAACTTTTCCAACACATTATATTTGGTCTTTCATGAATTGCATACTTAACATCAATCAGTGTACTGTGGGACAACAGAATAGTGTTCGGTAGTATGATTAAAGTATGTTCCTAGTGAGAAACACAAGCATGCTTGATTTGTATTTTATTTTACTCTATTATAAGGAATTATTTATTCATAACATACGGTATCATGCAAGTTTAAGACTTCATCAATTTATCAGTATGAAACCACTACTCCACTGACCACCTTCTTGCCTTCTCTGTAAATTAACATGACACTACAAAAACCAAGCAACCTTTCTAACAAATACACATGTAAAGGATGTAACCAGTTTCAGACAATTCCCCTACGTAAGAGTTGCATTATTAACAGATAATCACAATGACAACGGAGGTTGAAACTGTATCTTCTGCCAATATTTGTACAGGATGGGTTATGTGTGTCACTCAGCTTGTCAGCTAAGAAACCTCATGTCAGAAACACCTCTTGCAGAGAAGATGGTTGTATGCAGAAAGCTAAGTTACTGAGGTCACTTGTACACACTACTGCTGAGGCAGATGTCCTTATAATGCACTGACACATGACTTACAGGCCACTGGGAACAGATGACAGCTCCAGGACCTGTGTGGATGGGCTCCTTAAAAAGGTGCCCAAGAGACAGACATCCAGCTCAATCCAGCCCAATCTAATATGCTTCATTCCAACCTTCACTGCCCACGCACGCAGCACCCCTCTCTGCCCGGCTCTTGGTATCCTTGCCTGACACATACACACCTAGGAAACAGCAGCTCAGAGGTTTTGCAGGGTGCAGAGCTGCCTGGCTCCCAGAGAGTGGCCTCCCTTCTTTCTAGTTTAGTCCAGGCACAAGTGCAGTCACCATTACTTGTACTATGAAAGGAACTATTTGAAAACCAAATTTCTAAATAATGCCCTCTAGGCAGGTATGATTCCCAACCTGCCTGCAAACACAGTCCTTTAACTGTGAAGAATTTAAGCTCACATCTTCCCAGGATTTATTTACATTATTAACACAAAATTAACAATACATTAACAATGTTTATTTGAAAACCCTACCCCAGGCTTGGCCAGGGTAGACTGCTGGGTCCATAAAAGCTGTGTTTTAGGTTAATGGTCCTCAGCACTCATTAGCCAATGGCAATAGTAACAAACTATTTACATGCTGCAGTTAACATAGTGCTCTGCTCTCCCTATTGGTCTCAACTTTAGCTTTAATATTCTGTGGCCCAATCATTAGAGTCTCATACACATTGTTTTGTTCCCCCAAGTAAAAGGCTGAATGCTATAGTGATACACATTTCTACTCTCTGCTATTCAAATTGGGCAGCACCATCCTTTCATTACCTGGAAAGTAACCTTAACTAATAATAATAAAATTATTATTGTTGTTGTTGTTAGTATTATTATTATTATGGGAATGTATTCCTGGCAGTCATACAAATAATACAAAAGGGTTAAGTTGTTCACTGGTTACAGTCAGATATTTCAAAAGATTAAAGAGTAAAGCTATATGTAGGTTTAGTGGAAGAGTCAGTGGCACAGAAGTTTTATTTCAAGTGTTTGCCATGAGAGAGACCAGCAAGACAAAAGAGATTCAAGCACTTTTTTCTCCACAAACAAGACACTTTGTTATTGATGCATGTACCAAAATTCATCATTTTCATGACTTCAAGGGGAAACATTTTGTAACTATGCTTTAAAGTCAATATTGAGGAATTTTGCAATTCCTGATCCAAAAGCTGTGTTCTCACACAGTAACACTAACACATACCCTGCTCTCCCAATACAAAAGCAGAGCAGCTCTTGAAAAAACATAGTCACACATACCCAACTGGAAGACGATCCACGCTCAAAGGTTATTAAAGACTCTTAATAACTGAAAACTATCTACTTACTTTCTGGAACTGAAATAATACTTCAATATGTTTTATATTTCCTACAGTGAACCTTAAAACGTATATATTCCTAAGATTTTAACATATTACCTCTTTAAGTATCATTCATCCATGCTTTATTCTCTCAATTGTACCCGAGGGAACTGCACAGTAATTAACATTGTCCTTAAGCAGATGATTAAACTAGAGTTCTATCATTACAAAAAAGGACCACAAACTCTGTTTCCAGAACCACAATGAGTTAACCACAAATGCTGCCAACAGAAAAGTGGAAACACCGACCACTCTATGTGAAATATCCAATGCCACAAAGCAAATCAAAAAGGACTCTAAAATGCAAGGCTGCTAATCTCAAAACAGATTTTTTTCAGCTAAGCAGAGTTGACAATATTCAGTTGTAGATATCTCAGTAATAACAAACTACTTATTTAAAGAGACAAATAGTAAGCTATGATCTTACAGGAAAAAAGCAGAGCAATGTAACAGATAGCACACGTCATCTAAAAATGGCTGCTACATGTGCTTTATATTGCTGAAGAGGTGTGAGATGCCTAACTGGGACACTGTATTCAGCATCTCTTGAAATTTCTTTCTGAATACAACATATATCTATTTATTCATCTTTGCACTAGCTTTCTTTCAAGAAAACCAACTATGCCCATAAATGCTATATTCTCATTTGATTTTGCATCCTTAAAAAGCTATAGGCGAAAAAGGAAATGCTGAATACAAACACAGTGGTTTGCAAATGTCTTTCAAAAACATTTTTTGAAGTTGTGTATTTTAATAAATGGCTTTCTTTAATTAAATGAAAGTACCATAAACTGTCCATGTGTGACTCAAAAACAAGAGTTGTGTTAAATTAAAAGTGTAGTATCATACTAATGCTAACAAATTAGGTATGCCTTCGGGATAGAGTATTTCTCTCTTTATAATGTCAAATTATTGTGGTGGTGACAGGAATGGAACAGTCATGCTAAATCAGCTTTTCAAAATGAATATTTCTTTGCAATCAATTAGGAAAGAAATCTAAAATTTAAACAGATACTGAGTATAGACACTCCTGTACAGCATTATCTTCTTTCACAAATAAGCTAATTTTAGAGACATGATCTTTTTGCCAATATTACATGAAATTAGCATGGTAAATATTGAAATAAAATTTTTCTTAAGTACTACTTGGCCTAATTTTTTTGCAAGGCTGCACTTAATCTTTATTCTTCCATAATCAGTATTTATTGTGTGACCCTGACAGCTTGCTACTGCTGTGATAAATTATCTGACTCAAGTCAGATTAAAAATGCAACCCTGAATCCTAATTATCTTGGCAGATCCGCTTAGTAATAGCGTTTCTTGTCAATTCTGGAATCACAGCATGGGTGTCAATTGTAACAAACGCCCCAGCCCCTCTCCATAGCAGGCTCCCCAGAATGCTTTCTTATCTGCCATATGTAAATCTCGGATGCTCTGTACCCTTGGTGACCTTTTATTAGCAAACTGACAAAATGATAAAGCTAGTCATGGCAAAACTCCCACTACTAGACAATTATCCACTACAGTTCCAGTCCATGGGAGATCAACAAGACATTGTTAATTGTGATGCATTTTATTGACTTCCCCTGCTAATGGACCCTGCAGGTCATCCCAACCGGTAGGGTTAGGCATTTATTTCACATTAGAAGGGGATAGCAATGTAATTTTGACCCACTGGAGGACAGTTTCCATCCTTTGATTCTTCCTCTTCAGTACGATGCCCATCATTTGTTTTAAAAAGACTCATGAAATAATTTATACACTTTTTTAACATATAGATAAAAATTTCAGGTGCTGGGAAAGAATGATCCACTCCAAAAACTTGCAAAACTGAGATACTCTCCACAGAAAAGCACTGATCAAATCAGAACCACACACAACTCCCTCTCATTGCCTCATCATACTGTAAACCTTAATAAGAACTGGAATCCTTCGGGTGAGAACCGGATTCAGACTCCAGGACACCCATCCTTGGTAACTTATTGAGGCAGACAAAAAGAACACAGGGTAAGTACCAAAAGCATGAAAACCAAATAACCCTTTCACCCAGATTATCTAATAGAATTAGGATTCAGCAAAATGCCTTTGCCTGTTTCCACAGGTATACTGTAGATAAATACAGCTCAGTCTCCAGAACCATCCTGCAAACTCATGACATCTTGCAGTGCCTCCATTAAAATTTTATACATATATAAGTCTAATAAGTAAGGTAGAGAAACAAGTAGAAAATTGTTCAGTACAGTTCAATCTTCCTGCTCCCTCAGAGCTTTCCAGGGACTCCTACACCAGAATATAATCTAAGAAGTCTGTAACATACCCCTAGATGTTGCACTAGAGAGTAAAAACTGACCTGCTCTGACTTTGGCACTAGTCACTCTATTTCACTTACCTTTCACCTAGCTGCAGTTAATAAAAGCATCAGGCTCTGCAGGATGCAGCATCAGTTAAAATGCTCTCATTTAAGAAGCTGATGCATATTTATTTTGTAATACAGTATTTCTGACAGTACAACTTAGCCACTAAAATTACTTTGGATTTTCTCAATTGCACACTGAGCTATTGCTATTTGGAGAGTGCACACTGAGATAGAGCTCCCACAGTCTCATTACCAAGGATATGCTTGTTTTAAACAGTACAGGAAAGAACTAAAATATGATGATGATGTTGCATTTTGGGAAGGTATTCTTATGTGACTCTGACAACGGGCATTCCCATGTCATCAGCTCCTGTTAAAGAAATGTATGCACCATGGAGAAGAAGAAAATAAGAGGAAGTAAAAAATGTTTCAGTTTAGTCAATTTCCAATGGATAAAATTAATATCTTCTTGAAGAAAGCAAAAGATTGATGAATTCTTTGGACTGATTTAAAAGTGAATGATAAGAGGTAAACTATGATGTATTTTCTTACCATAAACAGAAAAAAGCAAGAGAAAAAGAAAGGTTAGAGGGCATATAGGAAAGCTATGAAGCATAAGAGAAAACAAGATAGCCAAAAGTTGGACACTAAATACTTCAGCTAAGGTGTGGACTTCAGAAAAAACCCTGACATACACGCTCCCCCCCTCCTTTTGCTATATTTTTGTCCACAGCCATTTGTGATGGTCACTGTATTCATGGTAATGAGTTCTCATTAAGAGAGCTCTGTTCTCTGTCTAAGTTTTTCCTTCACTGTTCAATTTTGAGCTTATAAAACACAGTACCATCAACTGCAGGATTAAAGACCCTAATGGTCAGACAACCAATGTTGATACTCATGAACCAAAATTAAAATACCGCCCAGTCTTGCACACTGTTATTTATAAGTTAAATTCCTCTTTCAGTTAAATGATTCCAAATGCTGAGAAATTAGTCTATCTCACTCTATATGAAAAACTTGTGAAGATTGTGTCAGTTTATAAATCAAGAAGATGGAACAGATTCAAATGTCTATATTGAGTTCCATAACATTCTTCCAACAGCATATCCTCTGAAACAGTCCCACAGCAGTGAGGAATATTTGGTTCAGATGTGATGGTTCTTCACACTGAAGCAAGGCAATTGCAATCCCAGCTGCAAATGGAATGAAATAACTCCAAAAACTTTGGGGGGAAAAAATAAGAAAGCTTTGAAAGAAGATATTTCAGCAGTGTTATTTCTTCTTTCATAAGTGAGTTCAGTGTAACAGTTACCTGAACTCTGTGCCAACAGTATGTCAAATTAGTACAGCAAATATAGAAATCAAATATTTCACAAGTTCTGCGTGGCCTGATTTTCTTTAAGGCTGCATTTAACCTTTAGTGATCACCCTTTATAGGTGAAAAAAGAGTACCCTTGAAGAAAATATTCTTGGTTGTTCTTTAATAGTTGTCTAATTGCCTCCTTTGCTGAACTACTAGCTGTTTTCTGTAGTTTTAGAGTTCCACAAGCAAAACTATAGTGCTTGAAACATGAAGCTGAATACAGACTGGAAGATTCACACCATTTTGCCTTCTAAATTAAAACCAGAATTTCTCTTTGTTCTTTGGAAGCTGAAGTAGTTACCGTGGTAATACTACAGAACTCCCATATATTCCAGTGTAGCTGACCCAAGAGTATTAGATCGTATAAAACCATTCTGTATGAAAGAAGCATGAAAGTCATGTAAGTAGGCATCTTTCGCACTCTTATTGAAAGTATATCAACCTCAAAGTTTAGCATCAAAGACTAAACATACTAGGCAGTTGTTTCTTCTCTTGTGCTTACACACATTCAAAATGAATAATGAAAATGCTCTTGATTCACATCTGCACACAGCAAAGTGAAGAACTTGTGCAGCAAACTGTAGCTGAGCTGCGTCAATTAAAACACTTCCATTGTCAGGCTATGCGCAAATCAGGTTTCAATTTGTACTCCTTAAATATGAGATTACTGTAACCATGTTTGGCATCCAGAATAGTAGATCTGTCCAGAAAATACTATGCTGCTCCCCTTGCTGTTTGATTTATTTTTCATATACAATATACTGCATACATCCAACATGGTTTGTATTTCACATAATACATCTCAGGCAACGAAATTTACAGTGTCAGCTCTGTGGGATGGGTTTCTCATTTAGACTTCAACCCTATTAGTACAACTCCACTGGCTCTCTAATACTGCATCTGTGCTCTTACAGACGAAGCAAAGAAGGAAGAAGGATTCCTCAGCTGCAGAAGTGGAAACCAAAAGAGCCAGTACTGAAGGAAGGCAGTCCTTTACAGTTTACTGCTTCCTTTCCCCTCAGTAGCACAGCACATCTATACAAGTTTGATTTGACCCAACTCCTCCCATGCTGCTGTAAGACCACACACACCCTTGCCTGTAGCCTGTGGATCTGCTGTATAGAATCGTGCTTCTGCCAAGGGATGGAGTGGTTACATACAAAAAAAAAGTTTTATAGCAAAATGTAGCATTTGTTAAATTCACGTGCCTGGGAGAACACATGGCCCTTAATCCTTCATGGTTTTTTAAACTATTAGTGGTATATAGTTATTCAAATACTTAGTGGTTTTATCTCTAATTGAGACAAATTTCATTGGGGACAGAAGGTGACTATGTTACCTGAGCCGTTCTTACAGCAAACTCTCAGAGGCCCTCTACCCAAACACTAATCTAGTTACTGACTGTAGAAAAACTGTTTAGCACAAATCGGCAAGTCTTAGCACATAAAATTTCATATTTTTATGAAGAGGTTTCACAAGAGCATTTGATACTGGAAAGTGCTGCCCAAAGTGACAAGATCCTGACCAAACTCACCTAACTTTGAGAAGCTTAATCCTACTTGGGGCCAGGGGCTAGACTACAAAACCTCTTGGGATCCTTTCCAACCTAAATTTTTTATTGTCTAAAAGAGCACAGATAGCCCTCCTTCCCAAAAGGAAAAAAGAGATTGTCTTAGCATCTCCCTCCCAATAACAATATCTATTTAGATACTCAATGTTGGATTTCATCTTAAAATCAAAGCTATTAAAACTCCAGTGCCTGAAATACAGATTTGTGATTAAAGAACAGTCCTAGAAAAACTAATTTTAAAATATCCACTGCATTCTTCAGTATGTTGAGAGACCCAGCTTCCTGCTAAGGTCTGGGTAATAGGATTACCCAGGCTCTATCAATTACTCTATCAAAACGGAGCTCCTCTTTGATGTTAAGTACTTTAAGATCCCCATATGGAAGGCAAAAAATGTTTAGCCCACTCTGCTACATGTAAAATGTTACCTAGTGAGAGACTAGTGTACATTATTTTCTTAGCACTGTACTCCTCCTCTGCGGTTTCATTATGTGACATTTTCATTCATTCCCATATAAAGTAGGTTTCAGGGTAGTTGGAGCTGTAACACACAGAGACATTAATCACCAGACTAATACACATCCTGTGTAGTAGCTTTATTATCTTTTCAAAGCAGAGCTGTAAAAATAGAGAAACTGTGATCTTTTATGCTATCCTTTAATAAAGTTATTTTAAAAATGCTATAAAAACAGTTTCAGGGTTCTTTTTTCCAAGCTACAGCTTAATGCAACTAACTCTTGTACATCCAAAACAGTAAAGTCTGAATAAGTAGTTTTAAAAGTCCCTGTGGACTTGTAATCTAGCGAGAGTGAAGAACTCTTAACCACTAGAGACAGAAATGGGAAGGAATCCCGAGTTTCAAGTTACAAAACATGCCTGGTTTTTTTATCATTCTGATGGGGTACTGCCTAGCAAAGTACTCTCACCTCTGTGATAAATTTTAAATGTCTATTCCTGTATGCTAATATTTACATATTTAGGGTAACTGTGGGTTGGGATTTTTTCCCCCACTTTATTCTTCAGGCTCAGTATCAGCCTAACTCCTCATCCACTTAAAGTAACGAGTACTTTACGCTCGCCAAGACTGTGTCAATGTAATACAGCCTTGGTAGACCTGCACCCTCTTACATGCAAGGCCTAGCCATCAAGGGTGAGCATTTTTTCCCCTGTCAAGGCAAGTGGTGGGGGTTCAAATGGCAGAGCACCTTGCACTTCATGGAGGTAATGTGCTTCCAACAATACATCAAGTATAATTTCAACTCCATCATTCAATGAGTCTCTCTCTGAATATCCAGAAATTTCACCTTGGGCTCAAGAAGCTTCCTTTCAGTAGGTTCAGAAGGAAACTGAAATCTTTTGTAATTAGTTTTGGTTTGTGCCAATCAGGATCTTCTCAGGAAACAGATGTAGTCTAAAAATGTTTATAATTTTCTCAGGGAAGACAAGGACACACGTTACTGTGAATCAACTACATCTCTGACAGGGTCCTTAGCTTGAATTAACCACTTGGAAGTATTTTGAACAGACGTGATCAGCACCCTACCACACATTCTGCAACCAAACCTTTCTAAATGTTGGCCAAATGGAGATGATGACTGTTTTCTTATGGCACTCTGCTGTACAAAGCAAGTGTACCCCTGAAATCACTAAGGAGCTGAGGCTGTTCAGCATACTGGAAGGCAGCAGTTTTCACGTTGTGAGGCATTATCTCCTTTTCTCTCTACCTCCTCTCTTCATTATCTTTTTTTTTAATCAGAGGTATTCTGAACTTTCAAAAATGAAAACAATTTATCAAAACAAGAACAAAATTTAACTCATACTTTATTGAGCCCTTTAATTGGGGGGGAAAAAGATGAATTCATTCACTTTTATTTTTACATCTGGTAAGAAGTATGGAATTCAGGTATTTTGTGCCAAGTTTTGACTAGAAATGAATTTTTACATCCAAGTAATAGATGACTAGGGAAATGGAGTGGATTAAAATGCAAATACGGGGATATTAATTATTGTTGTTATTGGGACATTTACAAGAATAGCATGGCACTATTTTAGAACTAGTAATGTCTAATCTTTTAAAGCTAATCTAACAAAAATAGAACTAGAATAAAAACAAACATTAAAAAGTGAATTCCTATAATGTTTTAGTTCATTTTTGTCTGAAAATTTATTTGAAGTCTGGAAATGCCTGGTGCATGTATTCAGTATTTTATAACTTAATTTGTTCACCAAGAACAGCAGTATTTTAACAAGGTAAAACAATTTCATGATTAAAGCACTGCCTGCTTCATCAGTACTAAAGAGCTACCAGGAAAATATCTGATCTTTATAAGGCAGAGACTCATACTTTAACTGCTGAGAATAAATGAAAAGTGTAATTCTTTTTGCTGTTTTAGTGGCAGCATGTGGCGATAGCAAAGTATTAGCATAAGCCAGAACTTGCTCCCACTTTTCTTTCCAGGCATATAACAAATATCTGGTGGCTATGCAAATTTCACCCAAAGCAAAGCTGGCCCAGCTGGCAAGCCATACATTAAAAGGTAAATTACACAAAGCTGAGGCCATCTGGACTAAAATATTCTCCTGTCAGTAGGATTTCAAACGCACTAATTCCACAGAACTAAGGACCATATAGTAAGTGAGGACAATGTTATTTTGAGATGTGGGCTTTTTACAATCACTGTTTACAAAAAGAAATTAAAAGATGAGCATGGACTACAAACTAATTTTGGCATTTTCTTGGGATATCATTTTTGAAGCTCACACAGCCTAATTTTGGTTACATATCATTGTATACATGTCATACATTCAAGCTCATAAATGCCTGTTTTCCAACAAATGGCAAGTTCAAGGAGCCAATAGATCTAAGCTATTACACGAATGCCAAGCACAAAGAATTTTGTTTCCTAGCATATACATTTTCACACAGCTGCATGTTTCTGTGCAGGCTTTTACTAGAAAGCAACCCTTGATAGAATATCTTGATAGTTTTGTTTCTTGTTTAAACCAGACTACCAAAGCAGAAGAAATCTGTAGGAAAATTAACAGCTGAGGGCAGATAACCTAACCAAGCCCTTATAAACCACAGCAGAATCTCCACTTACGTTAGCAGAAATTTCTGCATTTAATTCACATTAAATTGCCCATCTTGACCAGTCTTGAAAAACTAATCTCTATATTACATATTATGGAATTAAAGTAACATCTGTTTGGTTGAAATTAAATTAACATACTTCTATTTGATTAGCTTATTAACTGCAATTCTCAATATGCTGCAGGAACAGATACCAGCTAGAGAGATGCAGCTGACAACACCACCTGTCTGATATAAACTACTTTTTATCATAAACCTGGAAGGATATGTCAACAGTCTGCCTAAGAATCAGACAGATTAGGAAGTGACATAGGGGCACCAAAATGACTTGCCTCAGATCATGAAACAGGTAATTGATGAGATGGGGAACAGAACCTGTGCATCCTGACTCACAGCTTCATACCTTTGCTAATGGCATTCCCAAAAATCAAATGATTTAAGGAAAGAGCAGTTTATAACTTGTGCTATATTAACAGAGATAGTACTTGATGAAAAATAAATTTAGGTATTTTACATGCTACTGCAAGTATTTACTGTATGCATCCTCTAATTTCCATTGAAAAACTGCCCATTTTATCCTCACATTAGGTAAACAGAAGAATTGAAAGTGTACATTCATCTTAACTTGGCTACTATCAGTAATTTTCTCTTTATTAACAGTGATTGAAAGAGTTTAAAAAGAGGTACAACAGAAGAGTCTTCTTGCAAGACACCTCCCTTCCTCTGCATCTTACCTAGCAGTGTATGAAAAATACATATTCTTAGTCTCAAAGTTATAATGCATGAACAGGGTTAAAGAACGAATAGAGTCTCCTTGTAGACCACACTATCTTCTTTCCTATCTGGTAGGATCCTATGCTCCTTCTCACAGCAAAGAGTCTTTGGTATCCTGTCATCACCCTTTAACCTACATGAAGCTCTTAGATCACATAGCATTTCACCAAATCAAATCTAAGTCATCAGCTCTGTCCCTACTGTTTCAATGCACTAAGAACTAGAAATGCTCTGAAGTTACTCAGTGAAAAAAACACTACAGCAGCACTGAGTTGCATTATTCTCACAGGAAATCAGGAGGGGAAAAGCGGCCAATACAAATACAGTCAGGCAGCAAGAGCTACAAGGCTAATGGTGGCCAATTCTTACCACTCTGAGCCACTGTGGTTGAATTGCTTCTCAGGGACCATCCAGTTTTGTTCTCCTCAAGGCTGTATCACAGACATAACCATGAAAATGCCACTCTTTGTGAACTGTTTCACTCATGTAAAAATCTTGTTGGTATGCCCTCTTTCTGTATGTAGTTTTTAGGCTTGATACCCAAAAGCGTATGTTAATGTAATTATCTAGCCAAGCCTTCAGCATCTGTCACTTGAAAACTGGTGATACAGAATCATAGAACCACCTAGGTTGGAAGCGACCTTAAGGATCATCAGGTTCCAATCCCCCCTGCTGTGGGCAGGGATGCTACCTACTAGACCAGGTTGCTCAGGGTCACATTCTACCTGGCGCTGAACTCTGCCAGCGATAGGCATCCACAGCATCTCCGGGCAACCTGTTCCAGTGCCTTACCACCCTCTGAGTGAAGAATTTCTTCCTAACATTCAACCTAAATCTCCCCTTCTTCAGTTTGTACCCATTCACCCTTGTCCTATTGCTTTCTGATCAGGTAAACAGTCTCTCACCCTCCCTTTTGTAAGTCCCCTTTAGGTACCAGAAGGCTGCCAGGAGGTCTCTCCCTAAGCCTCCTCTTCTCTAGGCTGTAACATAGTTCAGATTCAACAACTAGGCCACAGCAAGTTAGCAGAAAACTTTTGTCTGCATATGAAATAAACACACAACCCCATCCGAAGAACAAGTGTTTAAGATCATTTGTCTCTTTAGATGCTGCTTTCTGTCATGGCTAACATGCAATCCCCAGTCCCAATTTCAGCTCCACAGACTTTGCCTGCTTTTATCTGCCGCACACACTATGTCGATGGAGACAGGTGCCAAAGAGACGTAACCAGAATATTTAATTTGGGAGATTTTTTTGATATCTGAGTGATTATTCCAAGTTCCTCCTAGAACTGTTCCTACCTTACACTGTTCTTCACAACTCCCACTGATCTGAAGCCAGCATTACAGCAAGGCACTTAATTTCTCATAGATGTTTAGTGAATTCCCCCAAGGACTAACCAGTAGTTCTGGGAAGTACTGTGAGAACTGTTCAAGTGCCAAACAGAAGGCCATAGGAGTTTTCCATTAGATGATACAGGCAGAAAACAAATTGCCTATGACCAGCAAAAATAATGGAAACCTGCTTTCTCTAAGCTTCTATGCGCCAAGGCTACTCCAGGGCTGAATTGCCAGAACGCACTTAGCAGCTGAGTCCTTTCCCTCAGTCCCCAAAGCATTCATTTGGGTCTTTCTTACCCAGCCAACAGTTTATTAGATGAAGATTAGATTAATTTATCCAACTTTCAAGACCTCTACCTTACTGTTAAGCTTAGTAAAAAGTGGCCAGCAGGAGCCACAGCTCTGACTGGTATCAGATACGGTGGGTTCCCAGAAACTAGACTTTCTACATATGTGTCTTTGGAGATCATGTTTTATTTATTGCTGGATTTTCTTTTGCCAAATACATTTCCACATACTTTGGAACTAAAACCAAAGTTCAGGAGCTCCAAGTGCTACTTCATTTGATTTCAGCATTCAATAAAAAAAACTATTTGTTAGCAGTACTTGCTCAGAATAATGATACTAAGTCCTGGATGTTCAATCATGCATCCATGTGACTTCTCCTGTGACACGGTGCTCACAACAGAGGGCTATAAGCACAAATATAAGCAAGTATCTTCAGAGGTTGAGGAAACAAAGATTTCTAAGTGACACTCAGCAGTGAGAATATTGTATTTATTAGACAATCCAAAATAGAAAGTTTTCCTTTTACATCTACTCATCACAATCCAGAAATAACCCCTCAATGAGGAATTTAGTGACTCCCTTCTCTTAACTGCCAAAATGGGATACCAGTCCCCTCCATCACACTGAGGGACTCTTCCTGGACTTTCTTTGTGTATCCCCTCCCTTGAATTCTCCGTTCTTTATGTTTCAGTCATCCTATAAATCAGCTAATCCATTATTTCATTCCCTCAGAATACTCATACCCCACAATTAAAATTTCTCTTTCCTTTCCCCCTGACTCTAAAGAAACCCTCCACAAAACTCCCATGTTTGTACCCGCAAGGGGAAGCTATCCTCACTTTTACTCATCAACCTTTCCCTGTCCTCTCTTCCCTGTCAACCAAACGCCACCTTGCAAGCATGGTACAATCCTGACACCTGTACAACAGCCCAATAATGACCAAGTGGGAGCTTCTCAAGTGTGACAGGAGATCCCCGCCCATGCCTGCCTTTCCTCTTCATGCTTTAGGGAGCACAAGTCTCTTGCTTTCTCTCTCCTTCCTACTTGATGATCCTTGCAACCCACTTATCACACTTGACTTTTTAAATCACTTTACACAGGCTTCAGTTCACTCCTGCTGAAGTCTGAGCAAGGAATGTCCAACTTTTACTGAAGTCACCAGTAGTGTGAAATGGCTGAAGGCTGAAACCATATGAAACCAATACATTTCTTGTGGTTCTTTCAGTGTGCAGTAAGTGAGCACAGATTGGCTGCAAATTCAACCCAGACTAGGAAACCTCAGCAAATGTTCTTGTGAACTTGGTCCAACCTTCAGGTTTGTTTCATCCAGTTTCAGGTTTCATCGTGAAAGTTTCACTGTGCCCTACATGCTGCCCAAATAAATGATGTCTCAAACAAAATGAGGGCATCAGCAAAAATGAAGAACTCTTCAGACAGCTATGTTTTTGTTTTATACCATATGTGAGAACATGTATTGACAAGCAGCATGCATACAATTACTGCTGTTACAAATCAAAAGTTGTTCATGGTTAATGGACTTCTACTTTATTACAATTTTTGCCAAGAAACTATTTTCAAGAAATGTGGATGGAATACCTCTGTGCCATAGTTCTTTTCTTTCTCCATCATAATCATTTACTAAGAAACTGTAAGCCTTTTCATCACGACACATACACAAAACCCCCAGCATGCTTTTTAGACACTCAGGATGTGAAAAAACTACGCCCAAACTTTATGAAGCAATATTTTCTGCCTGAATATACCATCACTGAGGTAGCAAAGGGAAAGGAAAAACAGTAATGAGGAAACTGAACATCTTTTATGGATCACATGAATACAAAACCAAAATGCACTTAATTGCCTAGCACACTGAACACATGACATCTTTTCCTATAAAGCTTTTACTACTGGCAATGTTTCCTTACTTCTCAATCATATTAAACCAATAGTTTAAAAAAAACCAACCTCTCAACTTACTATACTTTTGGGAAAGGATGTAGGTTGTTATTTTATATTGCATATCATGTAAGCAAAATCTTGTAAATTTTGCAGTCTGAAATTAAACCTAAATCTGTCTTAATATGTAGTTTTGGGAATGATTTAATCCCTGCACAAAAATACTGTTAAAGAAAAAATGTTTTATTTATTAATGGTCCAAGTCATGTAGGAACAAGGCCAACTCCAATCTCTCACAAGCAACACACTGCAGAGATGAGTGAAGTTAGTCCTCACCATAAGATTTGTAAAAGAAGTCAGTTAGAAACTTTGACAGACAATCTCCTGTAAGAGATTTCCAAGTGGATACACTCAAACCAATGTGTCATTCCAGTCAAGGGCCTTTATTGGACTGGCCCTAAGTCCAAAGGGAAATCACTATTGACTGAAAGGGATGTATGCTGGTTTCCAGTAGAGCAGTGGTACTGTCTACAATTTCCAGCTTAGCTGTTCTGAATTACACTGTTGTAACCAAACCAGATGGACAAAATTAAAACTAGCAGCAACTTTTCACACACCCTTAAAATGTATGATTATGCACATAGGACTGTAGGTGCTGTTAAGAATAAATGACAGAGCACTACATGGAGCATTAAAAGAAAAATCAGGAGTTATCTATTGATTATATGTTTGTTCTACCAGCAGAAAGAACAACACATTAATTTTATCTACACTACAGGTTTCTAGAAACCCTCTTCCCAGCTTTCTATATTAAATGGCAAACAACAACAGCAAAAAAAGGGCAATCTCTGGGTGCATGACTAAGAACTGTGAAAGAAAAATCAGTAAAAAACATGTAAAAAAAAAAAGATATGTTTTATATGGCAAAATTAATGAGAAACCTAAGCACTCTTCTGCCTCTACATGAAATCATGCTCAAAATGTTATTTTTACAGTATATTTAACAGATTATGAGGCTGTAGAGCACATACCCCAACCCATGGCTACTGCTCTCTGTTACAGTATATTTCACATCCATTACAAAAGCTACTCTAAGCAGAAATTATGTGATATTAAACAACCTTGGAAGGCAGACTCGCAAGAATTCCTCCACAAATCAAGGACAAATCAGCAGTTTCTACCCCTGTGAACCATCTATACCTATAAATGGAATAACTATTGTTACTATTCCCATCTCTGCCTATAGCCTCATACACCACCTGTGGAAAGAAGACATGCTTGATTTGAAAACAAAACAACCATACACACAAGACCGAAAACAAACAAGCTTCCAACAATAATAAAGAAAGAAAACCTTTCTCAGTTCTCTGGAAAATTAGAACAAGAAATCTAATGGCTGCAAATGTATTGCTTCAGGGAAATCAAGACTCGGAAAGCATTACATCAGCTTGACTAATTGTACTATAACTGAGCCAAATTCATTGAATAAAGCCTTCCTTCAATAGCATTTGCTTGCTGAACCAAGCAAGCTTTTTGACCATTTTCAGGCCACCCTAATCCAACACAGATCACTTAATATGTAACACAAACATACACAACTATTGTTAAAATGCATTGGATTAGACTTCAGAGCTGGACTTTCAGAAATCCAAGGTGTGTAACTGTCCACGCCTACTCACAAACATGTATGAAGAGCTGTGTGTTAAAAGCAGCCCATGTATGCACACCAGTTTTAGCAGTTTATTTCTACTTTATCGTGCAAATTCTCACTTCTACAGCCTTATAAATTGCCTTACTTTCTGATGTGTGGACAAGAAGTTTCAGAAAAATCCAAGGACAAGATCAGAGCAATCTATCCTCTGTTTTTGCATGAACAACAATAACACAAAAAGGTAGTCTTACGCTTTTGTGTATGTGTCTACAGTGCTGAAAAATTTTCTTTTGATTATGTTATGCCATACTATCTTAGCAAAAATAACTGAAAAAAAGACACGTGATGTTCCAGGGCTTCCTCCTCTTAGTACTACCAGCACTTTGCAAATTTGTGAGAGCAGCTCCAAAGGAAAAATCAAAAGCCAAATGAAATTCAGTTACAGGAACCTTTTCTTCTTACTTGTTTTGATCATATTATTTATTAAAGGAACTTTTAATATCTGCTCACAATCACGGTAATCAAGCTTCACTAATGCCTTGTCATAACACACATCCTCATTGCTCTCATTCCTGTTTTGTACCCACCAGTTGTTTTCAGTTGAATTAAGTTTTAACCTTCAGTTTGTTTTGTGTTTCCACTGCATAAAGCACTATTGGGATTCCAGTGCACGACACAGCTTCCTTCCAGCTCTGTAGTGAAGGTGCTTGGTGACTGTTACGGCCTGTGGTATTCCAATCATAGGTCTCAGAGAACCATCTTCTAAGTGCATTTTGCTAATGGACTGCAAAACTCCCTTGTTGGCCTGCTAAACACAACCCCAGCCTCATTAGGACCATGAGGGAAGAAGCCAACTCTGTCAAGCTCTCCACCTGGTCTCCATTTCTTGGGACACTGGAGTATTAGGGAGGAAGTGGTGAGATAATGAATGCATCTTTGCAGGATACACAAAGTTCCTCTCTGGCTCAAAATCAAATAGAGAGGTCAACCCAACCACAAAAAATATTTAATGAAAATGAAAGCTGAGACTAACACTTTGGAGTAGGTTTTCTGTAGCAGAAGATGACATCAATATTCTTTCCTCAAGAGCCAAGTTCTCCAGCTCTAAGAACATTAGCTCATCTGCACTTGATGTCTACATTAGGCTATAGGCTGTCCTAAAGGATAACTTGGGACATCCTTGGAATGCAACTACAAAACTGCAGCCCTACTTCTGAATGTTTACAACAAGATACAAAGGCATGCTTTGTGCTCCAGCTCTATTTTGTTACTTAGCATTTATGCTCACAGTCCCCCATCCCTCCTCGAATACCAGCAAGACTTTGCAAATGATGTGTGAGAGCCCTTACCTGGAAGAATTATATGTAAAAATGAGAATGAAGGAGAAGGGAGGAAAACATCAAGTGCTCACAGACACTTCAGGAATTATCCCAGAATGCATTTGTTACATTTTAACCAAGTACAAATTAGTGGGAAATTCATTACTGGAAAGAATCTAAGAATATGCAGTGTACTAACATATCTAAAAGCTAAATGAGGAGAAAAAAAGTAATGCAATAATCTGCATTTTGAACTACTATTATTATTTGAAAATGTCACTTTCAGTCTTACTACAGATTAATCCTATGCATGCTTTTTTGCAACAAATCTAAAAGGGTAGCATTACCATGAAATATTGGTACTTCTAAAAAAAACACTTAAGTTAGAAAAAGAAGCACACTACTTTTGTACAAAACACCAGTGATAAGTAAACTTCAGATTAAAAAAAACACAATCAGGCTACAGTCAATAAGTATTACCAGCTGCTGGTCTGGACTGCATTGAGATTCCAGGGATGGTTAAGTTTGCCAATCTCTAAATCATCACATGTAGCTCAGATGGTCACAACAAGCTTTTAGCAATACACTACAGCTTTCCTAATAAGGCCCTTATACTTAAGGTTCCTGATCTACTCTGCTGGGAATTTTCTCTTGTGCATCTAATGTTTTCTTGCTATTAATGATGGTGATTTAAAGAAAAAAATCATATAAGGATAAGAGGTAACTAGCTGTATATAGCAGCCATTTCTGTGAGTGGTAAAGACAGGAAGAACAGTCACTGTTTTCAGCCATTTTATCTCAGGTTGTACTTGAAAGAAAACTAACGAACAAATGTAAAATTTTTGCTCATCCTTCACTCTGCAATCAAAGCATAATAGAGTGTCCACAAATTCTGATTTCTGCAAAGGATATGAAGTGGCATATTAGTGGGGTTTTTTTTTATAGCTTTGTGAGTATGTTAAAAAACTGTAATATAAAGAATTAATGCATGTTATTACCAGAGTCTCATAAAGGCCTCGTTGTGCTATCACACACAGAAACAGACACTGAACTCTTACCTCACAGAGCTGACAGTGCAATATCTGAATACAACTGTTTTTGTACAGCACACACAATACTTCTGAGAGCACTTCTACTGCTTATGATCTTTCAGTTTCTTACACGTTTTAATTCATCATGTAATTTTTATTTCAGGGCACAACATTAGGGTTCTTCCTCAAAATGCCAATCTGCTTTTTGATCTTTACTGCTAACATTAAATAAAGGAGCTCTACATTATATAAATCTTCAGTTTCACTTAGCTTGAAACTGATAAAAAAAGAAAGAGAAAACAAAGCCAACCGCATAAATCCTTCCAAACCTAAAGGCATTCCCCTTACCCTAACTAACATTAATTTCTGCACATCTTGTTTAAATTATCATCTGAAGTTTGTCTTGTTCCATCTCCAGAACAAGTCAAATAGCAGAGCATAAAGATATGGCTACATGAATAAAAACACATGATCTAGTTGATCACTGAAAATCTAAAAAGCTCAGACAGAAAAATATTATCTGACAATTGACATGTTACTTTGATCCCTTCCTTTCTGTATTCTGTCACACGCATTCAATCCAGCAGCTACTGAAAGCATTGGCATGGACTTGCAATGTAATGAGAATCAATAGTCTGAGGAAATTGCTGCACTTCTACAGAGCTGTGATATTCAATTCAAGTAAGAAAATATCATGCTACAAAAAGGAAAACTTTTATTTTAAGACAAAGGGCAAGAACTGTGGTACTAGGCACTATAAAATGTAGCAAGTTTATCAGATTCGCTGGCTTGGATTTTCTTCTGCAGAAAACTGATCTCCAGTAGGATTCCTAAACCAGAAAAGTCTTTCTTGTCTCCTCTCTTTTGCTTCTGAACCATGACATGAGAATTAAGAGCAGCTTCTCCAGCAAGGAAGGAGCTCAGGCCATCCCTCAAGAGCACAGCTTGACTACTGGGCGGAACCTGCACAACTCAGGATATCTTAAAAGCTGGCCTTTACAGCATGCACGGGGGTTTTGTTTGTTTGTTGTTTTTGTTGTTGTTGTTTAAGGAAAGAAAGTAACTATGGTTTCCACCTGGGAGAATGTTTTGCTTTACCAGTTGCCAAAGTGGACATGGAACCCAGACTGAGTGCCAACTGAAGCATACAGAAGTCCAGATCACATGCTGCATGGAATGCCAGAGCCTTTCTCTGGCAGCAGGTGACAGTTCTGAAAACTGCTGTGTGTGCTGTGAGCATGTTGATGACCTACTTATCAACAGACAGACAGAGCCCTCAAGGAGGGATGAGATGGCCCAGGTAGCAGGCTGTAGGGAGTGTCTCAGCCTCTCCCTGGTAGCAGGGGACTGTGTATGATGTGAGCAGGTAGGTTATTTGTTCACCCGAGCAGCACAGCTGCAAGCTATGGTTGAAAAACTGCAAGCTGAAGTGGCAAGACTTAGGAGCATCAGAGAGGCTGAGGATGAAATTGAGTGGTGCAGCCAGGCTCTACCCTCCCTGAAACTGAAACAGGAACTGGACCACCTGCCACAAATTACCCAGGAATGGGAGACCCCTGGACCATCCCTGAAA
>VWZO01009493.1:103602-117485 GCA_013396975.1 Bucco capensis | reverse complement strand
GAGCTTCGTTCACGAAGCCTAGCCACGACCAGCCTTTGGAGAGCTTCTCGTAACCTGCTTCAGAGCAGGTTTGTGCTTGGTGTTAAATCTGCTTCCTTTTCCCCTTCAGTGAAAGTGCTTATTGCATTCCTTTTTCTTTCTGATGCCTTGGGGAATCATGCAAGTCGTGTGCATATAAAACAGGCTTTCCAGTGATGTTTCAGTGGTGTGGGGCTACTGATGAGGGTTTGCTTCTCTTTGCTGTATGGCAGTGGTGAGCCCTGCCTCCATCTGGGAGTGTGCACCCCATGTGAGATCAGTGGAGTCTTCCCCTAGTAAATTCACACATGGATGCTGTGTACCAACAAGTCTCCTCACAGCAGGTTCCTCAGGAGAGCAGTTGGACTGAAGTAGCTTCAGGAGGTAGTATCTCCACAGCATCTCACTGGATATGCTTGCTTTTTTTTTTTTTCCCTGGCTTATAGATAGCCCCTTTGTGCTCTGTCACTAAACCAAGTTTTAGCTCAAAGGGATAAAATCATTAAAGCTAGCCTTGAAGAGAAAGTGACACAGAAAATAACTTTTTCCTTCTTAGTGATAAGGATTTTAAAAAAATATGGGTGTTTTTTTTTTTGCATCAGAAATTCTAGTTCTGCCACTGACAAGCCAGTGTGAGAGTATAAAATCCTGGAATTTGAGGGACTGAATGCTGAATTCATGAAGAGGAATTCTGATGAAAAACTTCAGGGCTAATTGTTAATCTCCAAAATAGGAAAGCATTTGCTTATGAGTGGGAGTGCTTCCTTCCTCAGCCTGCTCCTCATTCGAGCAAGGCTCCTTGATTATTAGGGAACTGTTTTTCCAAGGCCACTTTTAACTCTGTGTCACTGGCTCTTATGGCACCCCGAGAGTAGAGGGAATTCATTGCTTGGTATGACCTAAGGGTGGTTTGCTTCTCTACTATACTACAGGAGTTGTGTCCTGATGTGACATACCTCAATCTTGGCAAGATGGAGTTCTCATTGCATATCCAGTAGATCTTTTGGGGAATATCAAACTTCATGTTTAGACAAGTATTATTCAGGTTTCTGTTTATAAAACTTCTAGCATGTTTTCCATCAATGTAAAGGGTGTATAGCCACAATTTATGTAGCCTTTTAGTATCATATTGGAAAGGAATTTCACCTCCACTAAATCCACGGTGTACCAAGCTAAATAAATTATTAAGTAGCTTTAGTCACCCTTGGAATAGAGTTTAGGTGTCAGGAATAAACCCTTTCTTTGAG
This sequence comes from Bucco capensis, assembly GCA_013396975.1. NCBI lineage: Eukaryota > Metazoa > Chordata > Aves > Piciformes > Bucconidae > Bucco > Bucco capensis. The sequence goes on along the minus strand of VWZO01009493.1, from coordinate 116,220 downwards.
GGAAGATTTGTGTATCAGAGGCATAGGAGGGAGCCCATGATTTGCATTTGACTGCTGAGAAACTACCTTCTCAGTTGGAGATAACATCTGTGCAGGAGCTGAGGCTTGGCCCTACACCTCAGCAAACCTGAAAAGAACAGAGCAAAGAAAATGTGTGGGAGGACTGCTTAATCTCCTGAGAGCCCTGGAGATGCACTAGCCTACATTGCATCCCCCACCTCACTGATGCATGTCCAGCTGGTGGAGGAAGTTTTGAGTTGAAGTCTGAGAAACAGAGGCACAAGAGTGTTGCACAGTGAACTGCTCTGTATTCTGAGGTAAAGAGCACTTTTACTATGACCTGAACACAGGCTGCTTTCTCAGTACTGTGCTGTTAAAATAATTCTTAATGCTGTTTCTTAAGAAGCAAGTGTCCCTTGTGTGCATGAAATCCAGATTACTCAGTGAGATATGGCAGCACTAAATCCCACAGAGATGGAAGAGAGGTCTTTCTGAAGTGCTCCTTTAAACTGAAATAAGTAAGGACAATCCAGCTTTGAAAACCTCCTACAGTTCCAGAAAATAGATACGCCTACTCCATTTAGTAAAATAGTACAGATAAGCATTACAAAGTATAGCAAAGCCAACCTAATTATATTACCTTCCAATTCTAGTCTGATCTATTTCACTAATATTGATTTCACTTTGTATCCCATTTGAGCTTACAATGGCAACTGAATTAAGCCAATGTACTTAATTTTGATGTCTATCTGTGCAGAGAAACAAGAATACTTGCCTGGTGGAGATCATTACAGGGTACAAATCCTCCTGTAGTTTTTTTCTCGTGTTATGGTGCAACATTATTCAACCAATACATGTGCCTATGCAATTTAGGAAAAGAAAAATTAGAGATGATTCACAATAATAATAATAATAATAAAATCTCAAAACAGCCTACTGAAGAGCTCATTAATTTTACAGCAACATCCATATATTGATTTCACACTGTAGGTAGAATTTTCATGAAGATGGCATTTTGAAATTGGTCAGAAATTACACTCTCTGTTTCGTAGGATTATCTATTACTATTATTATGTTTTAAAACAAGACTATGTACATGGGTATAATCCGTAAGTATCTACTGTAATTTGTTTAACAATCTTGTCTCCTGGCAGCAATGTTCACTATATCCTAAGTAGAACAGAATAATGAGAAGTCAGTCTGGTAGACAGACAGAAAAATGTGTATTTAGTAGGTAGAGGGAACTTTGAAAAGGAGCTGATTTAGCTCAAACAAACAAACAAAAAGCTTATACCTACCACATGAACCTGGAAGTTTAAGTATCACAAAATTGAGAATCTTTTAGGATTGGAGATAGGCAAAAAATTTTGAAAAGTAAATTCATGAGAAGAGCAGTTTGGCAGCTCACACATGGGCAATTTAAGCAATTTGCTTCAGCTACAAGAAAAATCGAGGAAAATAAAAATACCCAATTTCAATATTTTGTAAAAGAAACATTTTGGTTCTGTTTTGAAGGTATGCATGCACAGAATTAATTAATCAGAGCTACTAAGTCCAATTTGGGGCTATATAAAATTTTTGGAAATAAGGGGGGGGAAATGGCTTGAGGTCACCTTGAAGCATTGTTTTGTTTTCCCTTCAAGTTCTTTTACTGTGCAGAAATCCATTATTCACACAGTGGCAGGCAGACTTTCAGCTGATTGGATATTTATGGGCAACAAGAACATCCACTGTTTTAACCCTCGGGCTCCAGGACACCTTCTGTATCTTCTAGCCAAGGAGCTGTTAAAAGGACTCCTTACTCCTGGGATTGGAGTACGTGATTTGTGACTCTGACACTTTGAATCCCCTGTGGCCCCTGGTGTGATAACTGTGCCCACAGCAGAGGGAGCATTAAACTCATTGCCCACGGGAAAGTGTGCGGAGTGATACCCATGTTCCTAGAATCCTTGTATGGATAGGATGAGCTCATTAGCCTTCTGGCAGTCATCCTAGGAGAGGGAAAACTCTGATTCCAAACCCGGGCAGATGGAGCTCGTTTAGCCCTGTGAGGCCTTCCAGCTAAGAGGTTAAACCTCTGTCCTAAGGACTTGGCTGCCAGCGTCCAAGCTTGCTAGGCCCTGGCAGATGAACCTTAGGACTAAAGGGTGGGTCCAGCTCTGCGCATGCTGTGTCTCACCTAAAAAAAATCCCTAGTGCAGGCTCGAGGGTGCTATCTGCTATCCTCTTTTTATCAGCGTGCTTGGAAAAGGCGCTGAGGAGGAGCATGGATGGAGCCCTCCCTGGAGCTTCGTTCGTGAAGCCTAGCCATACATATAATTTGAATCCAGTTCTGAGGTTATTTGTATGACAAAGCAGGGGCTGCAGCTCAGTCACACAGCTCTGGTTTTCACAGAGTTACACTCTAGTCTAGAGCCCCAGACGTGACTTTGCTGCAGGTAAACTGTGAAGGATGGTAATGAAGGCAGGATGCTGACAGGCACAAACTGCACCTCTTTGCAGCTACATCAGTGCTATATAGGCATTATTTGTCATCTGAAAACATAGAAGCATTACATCATTTACTGATGCAGACCCAGGTCTATTAGTACAGTGCGGAATGGAAAGTCAAAGAATCCACTGCAATGCTCAGAATTTACATATTCATGAAAGTTAATTAACTAGTTACAGGGCAACTAGAGAATAGGTATGCACAAATTTTGCATATGCTTTCAATTTTTTTTATTTTTATTTTTTTAAATTGCTTTAAGGGAATGAACAGCAACACCCAAGGCTTCATATTTCACACTTGGCTTTTTATAAAGTAATCAAATTTTGCATGTTGTAATNACCACAAGTGATTTTCAGACTGTGCCTGATGTTGTAATATAGATGGGTGACTAATTGATATGAATGTGTGAGGGACGGGCAGCCATCCTAGAGACCACTCGGAGATGTTTGAGCTTGCCTCTACTACCGATAACCATAACTACAACTAATTAAGGCTACTGTCAAAAGCTCAGCTTCTGAAGCATGGGTAAACCTGTGAATATCTGTATACATACAGTATACATGTTGCAACCTCAGTTCTATAGCTTTATTCATTTTTTTTTCTTTTTTCTTTCTGTTTTTCCCTTTTCCCCATTTTCCGCTTTTCCTTTTTTTCCCCTTCTCCTCCCACTTTTAAAAAAACTAAGATAGATCAGAAACAATATGGATACCATTATATTCATTTTGAATTGAATTTGCCCTTCAGTCCTGATGGATTTTATTCTCTACCTTATACCTCACAGGCTACGCATACACAACTCTTTTGATAGGGACCTTATCCTCTTGTATTAATTTGATATCTGACATTCAGAAAATGACCCTACTGCAACAAAGATGATGATTGCTTTTTTACCAATTAAAATACACCCTGACATGGAGTATGAGGCCAGCTGTTTATGTTAGCATTCTAAAAGTATGTGTCAGTCAATGCAAATTGTAGGACTAGAAAAGGCAGGAGTCGAATAAACTGGTATGTGAATTCAGGCAATTAATTTTCAATTTTTCAGAGAGAAAATAGGCAGGGAGTCTTTGATCTTTGTCATTTTCTAAGAGGGAGACCTCAAGCAGTGTGCGCTGATTTATTTTATGGTATCCTTAAGCCTATGAAAGTATTAACTTGTGCAAATTAAACAATTCATCTGGATTTCCTGAAAAATCTCTAGATTAAAGTGTTTTCTTCCCCAGCTCATCAAGTTCCTTAATTTCCTAATTTCACACTGCTCATCCTTTTCTGAAAGTCCTCCTTCTCACGTAACAACTGCCCTGGGTTCTTCAGCACTTGTGAGCATGGGGTTGCAATGTTCACTGCTGGTCCTTCTGCACAGTTGTTGCTTGGGATGTTAAGCAGTACCTTGGCTGATGAATATGTAAGATGAGACACACAGCCTCAGTGTCTGGAGCTGTCAGCTTTTTCCCTGACAGCTTTCCTATGTGGTGGTCTTGAGCTAATTTAGGCCAGTCAAGGATTACCCTTTCTGTCCACCCCAACAAGTGATTCGAGGTTGTTACTTAGGAATTTCTGAGCATGGTGATTATATTTGGAGAGGAGCAAGTGCCTCTGTGTTCTTGCCCTTTCTTAGCATTGCCACGACAGATAGAGACAGGCGCACGCAATATGTTCATGCTGTTCCAAAGTTACTTGGAAGCATAAATCCTTCATGTGACATCTGATATATAATAAACACTTCAAAACCATTGAGAGATGACAGTGACAAAACCATGTTTATTATAATTTTTATGGGTTTACTGAAGAGGGCAAAGTTTGATGTCTAGGTTTTCATGTGAACCAGAGCTCCTGGTTTCGTGTTCTCAAAAGCCTTACCACAGTCAGTAGGACATCACTTTTAGCTGGAAGGTCCAGGACAGGCCCCATTCCTTTTTCTGTGTTTTTTAAATGCTGCGTCAGAGGAGCAACATGCAAACACTGAAGAAGATCCAACTTTGCCTTCTGGCTCAGTGTAACCAACTACCACTTTTTCTTTTGGGGGAATATATGCGCTATATCTACGTGTTAGCTGAGCTTCCACAAATCACATCCTCCTTTTCTTTCCATTGCTGGATTTCAGTCTATTCCCTCTTAGTGCACAGACACAGCACTCTGTGGGCTTGCTGCCAGAACTGGCTTTGCTGCTGTAGGGTGGGTAGTAACCATTGGTAAAGAAATATGCAGAACGTCCTTCAGAAGAGAAAATAATCACAAAATTGCCTCTGGGAGCCTAATTTCCTAGTAAGTTTTAATCTTCAATCAATTCCTTCAAGAAAGTACAGAGAACACATGCAAAAGCAGAGAATCAGAATGGAAACTTACCCACCTATTGGATTAATGTTTTGCTGATGGAAGATATTTTTCTTGGATTAGTTAGGTTAATGTGTTCTTCCACCAACAAAGTCCAGACTTGTTTTTTTGATAAATGGCAGGGATACTGCTGGAATAATTTTCAGTTATCACCATTTCATGAGGTGATAATTTTTTTAGCCTTGATGATTAATAGTAGATGATTTATCATATTTATATGGGTGGCAGAGGAGAACAGGCACCCTGATAGAGTTTTGTCCTTGTTATAGTGGCTACTGTAGATTTATGCAGTGAGAAGCCCCACACCCCAACTTGAATTCTGAGTAGATGAATCAGACAAAGGATATGATAAAAATATCATTAACCTCATTTTACATTCAGAGCGCTGAGTCAAAGAGGAAAGGAATGATTTCCCTAAGGTCTGCAGCAGAGGTGTGAACTGAAACCAAAGTTCCCAAGCCTTCGACTCTGTTTATTACTTATTTGTATTGCAGCAAATAGGTATATCTGTCTCGAGCACCAAGGACTTTATCTGCTTGATGAACCGTTTGCTTGCACGAGAAAAATCAAACTTTGTCCTGTCAAGAGACCTTGTGATCCAAGTACAGAAAAGTCTCCACCACAAAAGTGTCACCTTTCATTTGTTTGTGTTCTTAAGCCTGTCTTGGAAGATCTTGCTGCTGTTGCAAATTTCTGATAAGGGTGCATGAACTCTCCTAATCAGATGGGATGTTTTTATTTTGTATGTTAGAACAAATGACACAATATGGTCTCCTACAGTGTGAGAGAAGCTGCATTTGCAAATGAGTGATTTGTATACATAAAAAAAGGTATCTGCTTCTCTCTAATGGCAAAATAAAAGGTATTTCCTGACAAGAGAGTAAGCCAGAGCTTTCTTTTGAACACTGCATATTCATTTAAATAGAGAGAAACTGGGACAATATTCGATATTCAGAGATAGTGTTGCACTAGAGTCCCTTGCTTGCAATCACTTTACAATTAGTAAAAGGTAATGTGCTTCCATATATAAGTATGTAAATTTGAAAAAGTTGTGAGGTAGCTCTTCTATAATTCATTTTCTTCCTCAGGCAATTAGATAATTCCCCTGATATGTATATAGCACTTTTTGTTCATTATCGTGGCTTTAAAGAGAATGGATTCCCTAGGATTGGCTATTGGTCAGATAGACCTAATGAACATTCAAGGTCAAGAGTATATTACATTAAGAGTGCTCCTGGTTGGATAGAAACATGCATTCCTCATTAAGGCAGCCATCATAGCAAATGAAATTATAGTCTTATAAATCTGATTGTGTCTGTGCTAGAGTGAGGTAGTGTCTCAGTGTTCAATTTCCCAGTGTCCAAAGTGCCACGTGCTGCAGGAATTCAGGAACTCTTTCTGTGGCAAACAGGAAGGAAAAGCCTGGGGCAGTAGACGTGACACTGAATGAGAAAACTGTGAATATGTTGAAGGATGACAGAGGAATTCCTTTTGGTGACAAATTTACTTTTCTAGCCCATTTCTTTAAAAGAAATTGAACAGGCAGCGTCTGCCACCTTTTGCTGTCTATCAGCCTGAGTGTAACATTAATTTAGGAGAAGTCATCTCGGGAGCAAGTTTGGCTGGAAAGGAAATTAAAGACTAGATCCTCTGAAAAACACCTTTTTATCTGCCCGCTGTATCTGAGCAGCTAAAGAATTTCAGTGAAGTTTCACCATCTCTATCTTCATTAATACATTTTCCAGAGAGACAACAAGAAGGATAGTTTACAAAGATAAATACAATTGATGATGTAATGAAAAAAAAAAATCAGGAAACAATTATAAAACCTTTTTTATGAAATGTTTTATGAGATTGTATTTGCATCTGGGGAATATTAGAGTAAATATTGTGCAGGGAAATTAGTTTTAATTTCATGCTAACGGAAAAATCGATTCGGTTCTAATTAGGTTATGATTTTTAAAATACAATCAGGCAGTCATTGCAGTGTTTTGATTAGATTGTCCTATCATTTGTTTGGGTTTTGATAAATGCTACTTTAGAAACTGACTTTTAACACAAAAGCCTATCTGCAGCAGAACAGGTTTGATTTGGGAGAGTTCATCTCAAAGCAATAGTGTTAAAATTATTTAAGTGGGTCATTGGCTGCAAGCAATTTGAATGCAGTGAGTGGAGATATAGTGGTTTAGTCCATGATAAAATGTAATGCAGGTGGGGAGGGGATGAATGAGAATTGTTGTTGCTTCTTTAAGTTCTATCTGCTCAAAAATTCTCTTGCAGAAATGAAAAGAAATAATGATTTTTATTAATACTTGTAGGGAAATGAGCTGAGGGCATTATTGTTTCTTGTGCTTGCATACTGAAGTGTTTCTTGACCTTTCAACACGTGAGCCTGTAAGGCTTTCCACAACTTTTTATGTAAAATATATCCTGAAAAAAACAAAGTGAATCACAGCAGCATATTAAGTTATCTTTGAAAATCTCAGCCAAGATCATTATGTGATGCTATCTCAAAGCATTAAATTGACAAATATGTAAATATTGAGTGTGTGTATATGGGCTATACTACACCAAATACAGTCTATTCAATATGAAATGTAATTAATAGAACATTACAGAGTGTTTAAAGTGTCATTAGTTAAAAAAAAACAAGGCTTGAAGAAAGAGCTGGGTACCTTTGTGCTCTTTGTGTCTGGGTCCCGCATAATTCTCTTCTTGGATCTTTGGTTTTTATTTGAGCAAATAAGCATTGTTGTTCTCTGAATGGCATGCTATTTGTTTTGCCAGCTCAGTTCCACAGCTTGGCCTTTGTGGTCATCCATACTGGGAGATGAAATGTTGGTGCTGTCTTGTCACTTCTCTGTATTCTTGGTATACCTACTCCATCTTTTTTTTTGTGTGTGTTTTTCTGTCCTTTTGAATGACAAGTGCCTTTACTGAACAATATACTATAATCAAAATGTCTTGTGCAAGAGCTAAAACTGCAAATACTGGCATTAAAAATTAATATGGTTGTCAATCAGATGTCCACTTCTGTATGTGGTATTGCTTGAGGTAAGCTATGGCATTACTTTTAAGAGATCTAGGACTTAGATTATTTCTTGTGATATGTCCAGACTTTTGTTCTAGGTTAGTTGCAAGGAAGATTGTATGGAGTTTGTAAAAGCAAAAAAAAAAAATCAATATACCCTTATATCAGCAGTAAAGAATATAAATCCACTTTAAACATCATTATGGAGAAAAAGAAAAATAGGGAAGGTGTGAGATTATGCCATTTCCTCAGAAAGTTTCTTGGTAAGTAATCTATGCAGACTTTAATGGGAAGATTTGAAATCACACACTGATTAAGGTTTTATGTTTATTAGAAAAACATCCATGATTTGCACAAGTTTTATTTGTACAATAAACCTTCTCCTGAGACTTCTTCTGAGGGATATTTCCCCCTCCCCAGATATTGGAATTTTTAAAAGCTGGTTAAGATGTATTTTTCATGTTATGTGATTTATACTACAGCTAGAGATGGGAATGGGTGCTTGAGTAATATATTCAGGCTGTATCATATGCTCAGAATTTTTAATTGTACTTCCTGCTACTTCTGGATTAATGGGCATAAATTCATCATGAGTTATTAATAAGATTATTAAAATCATAACGGTGAAATCCGTCTGAGACTTGAAGTGTGTGAACTTAGGCAGATCAGACTTTTTAGCCCCATTTCTGATTGCTTGGAGGGCTTCCAAACAGGGTGTTAAATTAAATAATAATAGCACAACAACCCAATATTTGTTGGACAACAGATTGAGAAAATGGAGGGGTTTTTTTAGACCTATTTTAAACCTATATAGGCAGGAATGGGAACTTCAAAAGTCCTGTTTGTGGAATTGGTAATATATTCCTAAAGGCTGTGTTGTCTGGGAGGACTTTCTAGCTTAGGCTCCTTTCTACAGTCAATACAGGAAAATAAATGCTTCTGGGAGATGTAGTGGTTGGACTTGATGATCCCCAGAGCATCCTTCCAACCCCTGCCAGTTTGGGATTCTACAACCTTTCCAAGAAGAAACTGAATGATGAAACTGAACTCAGGACATTCTGTGAAGTAAAAATAGACATAGATTTAGTTTTTTCACCTTTTAGAAAGAAGTCACACTTTATAATACATTTTTTTCATTAGCTAAGAAACTTGTTAGTATTTGGTGATTGACACATCGTGGGGTGATTGGCACAGATGTAAATCTAACATGCTCAGAGTGAGAGAACACGATGCATGTGAGAGCAATGAGAGGTGTTTAATGTCCTGAAGAAGTTTTTCAACTAAGATTCAAGCTCCACTCATTTCTTTAACAATAAATTCACGTTCCAACTTGTTTACAGCTTTCAGACATGCATTGTGCTGGTGCAAAACCTTGAGAACAAATCCTTTTTCTCCAAGATTGACTTACTATTTGAGCTTAGGCAGCACCTTCAGTGATTGAATGCTTTGCTCTGGCTGACCTATGTTTGCCTTGGGGATGGTGATCAGTGGCTTGCATAGCCCTCAGACATCCCAGATCTGAAAAGAGCCCTGGTATGAGTTAGAGTTTACTTCAGAAGGTTGTTTTAGAGCCTGTGTCTGAATTTTGCAATGCTGTAGCACTACATGATTAAACTCTGGAAGAATCATCTCAAGTCTTGTGGCATTGTTTATGGTTCTGCTCATGGTTGCACGTAATGCTGGGTGTTTCAGGCAGCTGGAACACTTCTAGGACAAAATAGTGACTGAATTTTATGCTCTGAGCATGGTGTATCCTTCTCTATACTTGTGCTGCTCAAAGTGTTGTCTGAGGGCTACTTGAACCACCTCTCTTATGAGGAAAGGCTAAGAGAGCTGGATCTGTTTAGCCTAGAGAAGAGAAGAGTGAGGGGGGATCTTATCAATACTTTCAAATACTTAAAGGATGGCTATCATGAGGATGCAGCCAGTCTTTTTTCAGTGGTGCCCAGTAACAGGACTAGAGGTAGGGGCAAAAAGTAGCACACAGGAAGTTCCATCTAAACATAAGGAGGAACTTCTTTAGTTTGAGGGTGGTAGAGTGCTGGAACAGGCTCCCCAGAGAGGTGGTGGAATCTTCGAATCTGGAGACATTCACAACCTGCCTGANCTGTTTAGCCTAGAGAAGAGAAGAGTGAGGGGGGATCTTATCAATACTTTCAAATACTTAAAGGATGGCTATCATGAGGATGCAGCCAGTCTTTTTTCAGTGGTGCCCAGTAACAGGACTAGAGGTAGGGGCAAAAAGTAGCACACAGGAAGTTCCATCTAAACCTAAGGAGGAACTTCTTTAGTTTGAGGGTGGTAGAGTGCTGGAACAGGCTCCCCAGAGAGGTGGTGGAATCTTCGAATCTGGAGACATTCACAACCTGCCTGAACACTATCCTGTGCAACCTGCTCTAGGTGAACCTGCTCTGGCAGGGTAGTTCAACTAGAGGATCTCCAGAGGTCCCTTCCAACCTCTAGCATTCTGTGATACTCGGAGGGGTCAATGTTCTGCTGCCTTGAGATTCCTGTGGTGCTGGGCTTCTTGCTGCCATTTTTTGCCACAGAAAGCCTGCCAAAGTTTGGGACTTGGAGGAAAACTGGTCAAGAAAGACTTATTTTCTAATTTGTTAGAGTGAGGTTGCAAGTGCTATTACTGTCTTTAAGGATCAAAAAGTTATAGAGGAAGTGAAATCATAAAGGAGCAGGAAGCTTCCTTGGTCAGTTTCTGCAGACCATGCTATATAATGGATTTCCTCAATATTTTTGACAAGAAAACAAAGTAGAAAAGCTGTGTAAGTCAAGGCACACTTGTATTCCTGTTTCCCCACAGACTCAGAGCTGCAGAATCCAAGCTCCACCATGCTGGATTGGCAGTGCACTAAAAAGGATGCACCAACAGCTATGGCAGCAGCCAAGGGGGGAGGCAGAGAACCTCCTAGGCTTGCTGAGCTTTGCTCTTTCCAAAACAAGCAGAAATACCAGAATGTTTTTAGTTCCAAAATATACTCCTTCCCTCCATACTGTCTTGTTGAGGTGATGCTCCAGTTTTAGATAAGATAAAGTTTGTGGTGTCGCAGTTCATTTACAGTATCTGAATCCCTGAGCTAAATCTGGCAGATGTTAATATATCTGTAGCCTATACCTTCTTTTTTATTCAGTATCACTAAAAACAAGTAGATGTATTTCTAGGAAACCTTGCTTTGCACCTGGGGTGAATCAATAGAGGTATAAATTCAGGGATGAATTTTAGCTTTAGTTACCCATCACTTTAATTTTGTCACTTACACAGTGAATAACAGAGGTCTGAACTGATTTTCATGGAGTGGCTTGGAGCATAATGTCATGTAAATGAATGCAGACTTTAGCTGATAGACTTACCTTGCCTGAAGTTTGCACCTTTCCTCAACCAGAGGCCTGCAGAACTCTGCTTTCAGGGTAAGAAATTACTCAGCACAAGAAAAGGTTGCTTTAAACTGAGTGACAGTACTCATAGCAAGGAGGATGCTGGGAATAAACAAAGAAAATTAGTTGAAGGCATAATATAGGGTTTACCAGAGCTGTTATCTGAGTCACATTGCCTGCATAGCACAGACCTGTGCTTAATTGATTTATGCTTCTAAATGTCATGGTACCTGCAATAATCCCATATTGGATTGTGCTACAAATGGCAAGGAAGTTTGAGCTGAGAATGAATGTTAAAAGGAGCTGCATGTTAAAAGTAAATGTTAAAAGCAGATGATATCCATAAGGCTCAGAGCATGGAACAGAAGATTCACAAGCCTTGCAGTAAGTTACTTTATTATTCTAACCTGTAATCCCTGCTGTGAGGAATGCTTCCTTTCAAGCCCAAGTATGGGATGTTTCTCTGTGATAAGAGGAAACTAACAGGTTGACTGTAAACATTTCCAAAGTACATTAAATAGCAGAATCTTACATCAATTCTGGTGCAAAGAGAGCAGTATGCCTCCCAACCTCATTGCTAGAGTGTAGCATTTCCATCTTTTATTATATATCAGTGTCTTTATATTCTCTAATCTGCTGCACAAATTGTTGTTAATATGACATTTTGAAAAGTGTAATCAGTGTTTTCAGCCCGAACCAAAGATTTAATGGAAAGAAAATCAGTGACTTGTTGAATTCTTAGGCCAAGCAAATTGTTACTTTGCTGGAATGCTATTGAAGGATGTCAGTTTTCTTTGTGACAGTCTCTAGCCCTGGATCCAGTGGAAGGTGCAATGAGTCTAATGAATATCAATGGTGTGTGACCCATGAAATTACATGGGCAGGTATGATCTGTCAATCAATGCTATAGATTTAAAAAAAGAGAAGGAAAAGGCAAAAGCAGAATCAGTCAGTCTGCATTGTTTCTCTTCACTCTTTCATGAGTGTGGAGATGGATGTCTCTCGTGGTACCACCTGAAAAGCTCTAGCCACTTCAGGCAGAAGTTGGGTTTTCATTTTCTGCCTATAAAAAAGAAATTGTAGAGCCTTTCATTGTTTACAAGGATTAATTAGACATTTTTCTCCTTTACAGTGCTACATGTATGCTTGCTTGACATGAGAAGCCATTTCATTCATGTGAGCTAATGGAAGATGGTGTCAAAACAAAATAGCCATGTTGGTACAAAAGTGCTGTGCAGTGGCAGTTTTCCCAACATAGAATCATAGAATCTGTCCTGGAGTGATTAAAATTTAAGAGTGTACGTCATGTTCCCTTTTGAACTTTTGAGTCTGGATGTGGACACTGTTTCTTTAAGGACTCAGTAGTTGAACTCTT
>VWZO01009493.1:91617-103480 GCA_013396975.1 Bucco capensis | reverse complement strand
AAAAGATTGTTCTTTTGACCCTAGCTTCTGGTCAAACCAGGACAGAATCCTAGAATGGTTAGGGTTGGAAGGGAGCTCTGGAGCTCATCTAGTCCAACCCCCCTGCAGTGGCCAGGGACATCCCCAACTAGAGCAGCTTGCCCAGAGCCCTGGCAAGCCTCACCTGGAATGCCATAGAAACATACTAGGGAAAAAGGGACTGACATGTGAGCCCAGGCTATCTTTTCTAAAGATAGTGTTAATAGTGCTAATTAGATAAGCCTGAAATGTTTAGTTTCTGGTTGAGGGGTGAAATAGTCTAATAAAGATATACAGTACACTCAGACCAACTCAATCATGGTTTCTTTAGAAAAAACACAGATACATCATTTTGCATGGCTAGCGTTTCACAGGAAGATTGCTCTTTAAATAGATTTTACAGGTTGCTTTTATAGCACAGCTCTGGCAGCTGCAAGTCCATGTACAAGATAGTGTAAAGATTTAATTTGCAGTTTTATTTTTTCATGAAATGTGTACTACTTTTATTCATTCCATCTCTAGCCATCGTAACTGTTGATGGTCAAGTGGAAAATATTCTTCTACTGTAAAGACAAAAGGAAAAATGAGAAATGTGTTATTTCACTGACAAAACTAAGATATTTGTATTTTTTAGCCTTCTGTTGCCTGTAAGAACCTTTTATTAAATATAGCAAGAGTCCTTTAAGGAACATTTGTCATCTAAAAAAAATATAAAATTGAAACCCAAACACTCATTACTAAATTATTTTTTATGAGAACAGAAGGATCTCTGGATAATAGACATTTGTTCCAAAACAAAACAGTTATTTGTTCAGGGTATGGAAGTTATTAATTATTTACACCTATTCCTACCTCAGTTCTACCTCTAGTTAAAATTCATGGCCTAGGCACTCATCAAATATTGATTTTTACCAAAGTTGATGCTTTCCCTTTAACATTATTATAATGAGGGATAAAAATCAAATTGCCTTCACTGAAACTCAATCATTCTCACAAGCCATCTGCATTGATCTTTTTTCTAGGTTTTACCATAAATTATTCTATTCAATTAAGTAAACCCCACACATAATGACATTTTGTGAACTAAATAATTTATTGACTATTTTCAGCTAAACTTATCAGGCTCTGATGCACAGTTATTTTCATAACATTAATAGTAATATATATATATAACCCCCCCTGCAATTGAATGTGTGTCAGGTTCTTTGTCTGGCAAGAAGAATCACCTGGGAGGTAGAAATCTTCTCATTTACAAAAGAAACAAATTCTGTTGCTGTCATATACAGAGTCACTCTGTGTGTTCCCATTAGCAAAACGAGGGGGCTTGCACATAATGCTTTCTGGTGATAAAATAATTGCAAAATAATTGTCAGCTGAAAATGGTGCTATTAGCAACTAGGCTTGTAATTAAATTGGGAACTGTTTTACAGTTAACTGCTAAGATCTGATGCATATAGTAGCTCCTTAGTGGGGTTCAGAGAGCTTTCCTCTGCAACTTGATGGTCGCACTTCTGTCTGTAAGACACAGATTCTTGTCACCACCTGACAGCTCCTCTGGAAATTTCCCCATTTCCTAAATGTTTTCTTTCACATTTGAAAAGTCTTTCAGCTCCTGTGGACCAAGATTTTCGAGTGGAAAGGACAGTTTGTAACTCTGAACTCTATTCTCTCTATAAGCAATGAGAAGGATTGCTCCCACACGTGATAATTTTGTATTTTCTGTGTGCCTGCTTTGGGCAGTAACTGTGTCACAAAGTTTAGATACTGATAACAAAACAGGTGGTTTTTTTTGAAATGCATGGATTTTAGGAGAACCTCATCATGAGGAAAGACTGAGGGATCTGGGCCTGTTTAGTCTGGAAAAGAGGAGACTGAGGGGAGACCTCATTGCTCTCTATAACTACCTGAGGGGAGGTTGTAGGGAGGCAGGAATTGGTCTGTTCTCCCTGGTAGAGAGTGATAGGACAAGGGGAAATGGATTGAAACTAAGCCAGGGGAGGTTCAGGTTAGATATTAGGAGGAATTTCTTTACTGCAAGGGTTGTGAGCCATTGGAACAGGCTGCCCAGGGAGGTGGTTGAATCGCTGTCCCTGGAGGTGTTTAAGAGACGGCTGGATGTTGTGTTGGGGAGCATCATTTAGTGGGGTGATAGGGCTAGGACAAAGGCTGCACTCATGATCTTCAAGGTCTCTTCTAGCTGGAACTGTTCTATGATTCTATGGTTCTATGATTCTATATCTTTGAAGCTGGATTACATTTAATTGTGTATGAGACATTTCTACTAGGTGTATATAGGGAAAGTTTGCTCTGGATGCAATCAAGTTGTCACTGGTTGAAAAAAACACACTTCAGCCTTGTGGAGTATATCTAGATCCATGTCTTCATTGAAGAATCCACTGGATACAGAAATGCTTGTGAATAAATTGTGCCAACACTGTGGCCTGGGGAGAGTTTGGAGCATGTATTGTCACTTTGATTTTAGCATGACTTATGCACTAAGAATCCTTGTTTCCTTTGTAATCATTTTGAGAAATAAGTTCTAACTAGTGCTTAATTGAGAGAAATTAAAAATATGATAATTGTACAGCTCAAGAAGTAGGACTCTTCTCCACCCCCAAAAAAGAAGAAAAACCTATACAAAATAGCATGAAATTGAAAACTCACATCAGAAGGTTTAGCTTTATTTTGTATGGTTTCAAAACACAAATTAGACTATGGAGTGGGAGGAAGCACCTCAAATATAGTGTAATTTTTATATATTCAGATGCCAGCATAGGACAAGGTAATTCTTTTTAGCATGATCTGTTTTATATGATGGAACAGAGAGTTGAGCATTTAATTCTCTCTGGGAAGAGAGCTTCTCTTAATTTCTTTCACTGCTTCTCAGCCTCTTAAACTAGTGCTCTGGTGTCATCATTTTGAAGGGTTGCTACTGATGCTCACATTGTGTCTTGCAAATCCTGCATAAGTAATGGCTCTGCAGGTAATAGCAAACATAAAAGTTTAGATGCAAAAGCTTGTATTGATTTAATTCCCTATTAAACCAGGTCATTCTGTGCTTCAATACCCATGCATTAAAACATGTAGCCCAAACACTTTGCGTTGCGCAGTGCTTGGAGTTACTCTTGGAAGAAAATAAAGCTCACTGTCCATGTGCATTTACCTGTGCTGTTGTCTTTGCATTTGGATACCATCTTGGGAGGAATTTCCCAAGACCTAGGGCACCTCAGCCACGTCTTCACCTGCACTTAGGTTCCACCTAAGGAATAGGAAACAAAGGCAGGAGGATTTGTATGCTCTGAGCAGCCACAGATCTTCATGGACAGAGGGATGAAGAATGAGTCTACAAGAAATCAAAGCTTTAAACTTATTTCAGGATGACATAAATTGTTATAGGAATAGACTCATTTCTTAGAGGCAACTGGCTTTCAGGTATGTAAATTGGAGCAGAGAAGCTCCTCCTTTTCAGGTGAATGTTGTTTTGTAGGGTGTAGTGTGTGAACAGAGAACATGAAAAGGATTGCAATCTGCCAGATGATCAGGATAATTGTAGCTCTACCTCTTCTTATGTCAAGGCATGGTGAGTTGCTGGAGGGGATCTTCCCTTTCACCTATCTGGAGTATAATGTTGTGGCCATGGTTAGTCAATTCAAGTGCCTCTGGCACTATCCTCTTTCCAGCCTAACTTTGGGAGCACTTGAAACTAGCTTGGGAAGAGACACTGACCAGGTGTGAAGAGCTGTGATGTGGAAAGGCTTTAGCTGTGCTAATTGTACAGGTTTGGATTTGCATTGGTGCTGACACACCACAGCCTGTGTGGTTGGGTCATTTTTATCTTCCCACATACCAATATGCAGGCACAGTCTGAANGCAAAGCCTGGCCACAACGATGACGACGACATATCAATATGACTGATATTCTGCAAGCCACCTGCTTTGATGTCACCAACCAACGTTTAGACTCCGTTGACGCTGTTGTTACCATAAAGACTAGAACTGAGTGGGAAATGTGAAAGTCCCTGTGGAGTTGCAGCTACTGGAAAGAGTTGATTATTACAGGAGAAAAGCAGCTAATTCTGTGAATAACCCAGTGTAGCTGGTCTTGATTTGTTCTGTCTTTAGTCACTCATTTTAGTTTGAAGTAGTGTGGATAAAGGCGAAATCCATAGACCCATTGGCACTAAACGTAGTAAGCTACTAGTGCACGTTTCCTCGAGAAGATGAACACTGATGCAATCCATTACCTTGATTTTCAAGTGAGAAGAGTTTGATGAAAGTCTAGCCATCAACTGGAAAGCCCTACCTATTAAATTGTGCATTGGATTTTTAGTAGCCAAAGAAGTGGCTTTTTGTTACATTTTGATTTTAAAATTTATCTCCACCTGCTGCTTGAATTTACTTTTAATTTTACTGCATGTTAGAATTTGTTGCTTCCTTTTCTAATATTGATTTGGCATGAATTATTTCTGGTTTAAAAACAAAAAAGGAGGGAGTTGCCCAACGCCACTCCATTAAAAATAGAAAAAGTCTGCTGTGTACTCTAACCATTCTGTGAATATCCTCAAGCAGACAGCTGCACTAAAACTAAAACTACTTAAGTAGAAGACATATGTCAGGTTGTTAGTGGGAATGGTCTGGAGTAAGACTACACTTATTACTTTCTGGAGTTCATAGTAATTCCGTGAGGAGCAAACTTGCATTCCCAGCAAATTTCCAATGGTAACAAGGCTTGTTCAGGAAGATAAAGTTTGACTGATGTGCCCTACTCCTCTCTTCTTAATTTCCAGAGAATTCTCCTGATCTTTCATGAATAGGAATGAATGTGCAAGTGTTCAAATACCAAACTTGCCTCTGTCCCATAGAGCAAAGGAAGACAAATGACCTTCAGCTCCATGTAGATAGTCCAGGAGGGGAGAGTTTTTGTTAAAAAGAGGCATACTCTGATTATGTTGCTGCCCACTAAATTCTTTGCAGAAAACAGAAGCAGAATTCTTGGTTTATATAACTGTGGTTTTACACATATTTTTGATTCAGAAATACCTTGCCCTTACCAAATACTACTAATAAAAGTGAAAGAGTTCCAACTGATATAAAGGTGACCTGCTTGCTGATAGTAACTCAAGATTGAGTTAACGTGAGTTACTTTACTCACTTCAAAGCAGCCATTTTTCATTTACAGCCCTGAGATCTCAAAAGGTTATGTTGATGGGCACCTACATACTTTTATAGAGAGATAAGGGTATTATATGCACCTGATCATATATATTGCACCAAGCTAGGTTACATTACATGACATACTACTCCAGAGCTGTCAAAGAGTCAGATTCTGCTGTCCTTTATCATTTGGTTTACACCTGAGTGTCTGTAGGTGACTGGAGGTGTCATTCCACTGACAATCAGACAGCTGAGCCAGGAGTAAAATCTTACTCCTAGAGAATAAGATTGCTGTATCCATCTAGACAAGAGCATACAGTTGTCTTCAGTCATTGAAAGCTACCTTGCTGCAGGTGAACCTGTTGATCGCGATTGGGACTGGCAGTCAGACAGTAAAAGAAAAAGCTCTGTTAAACCATTGACCATAGTGAGAACTATGGGTGAGTCACTCCACATTGCTGCTTATAGCATCCTTTATTTTTTTCCCCTCCATGCTGTAACGTTATGTGCTGTAGATGTCACAGGAAATGCTAAAATCACATCTTTTGATCTAGGCCGTTCTGCAGTTCTTCCTATATGAAAAGCCATATGTCTCTGTCTGTGGAAGTGTCACATTTCACCCTGCTGATCCAATTTGTTTGGTCTGAACATTTGGCCTATTGCTTTTATACAAACGCATTTTCTCTGCCCAGATTCTTATTTGTGTCATGGTCTGTTCCTGTTAAAGATGAATGAAGACTTGTCAACAAATAATCTATCCAATATATTAGAATCTGATCCAAAACCTCATTGACGTCAACAGAAAGACTCTTACTGACTTCAGTGGTCCTACAGTGTCCATTTAATGCTTCCTTAATGCCTGTAAATAAATCCATTTTAGAATGAAAAGATTCTACCCCACAGTATTTTTTCTTTTTATGTTTGCACAATAATGGGGAAATATTGAGCAAACAAAATTAGAATTCTGAAGTTTAGATGTAATTTGGCAGATGGGTACTGTTCTGGAAAAGCAACTGTATGCCTGTTATTGTGAATACCTATGGGTTTAACTTCATATATGCTGAAATCAGACCAGTGGCACTTTGAAAGCTCGCTTGCTCTTTGTGCATGGTTGTGCCAACAGGTTCCAGCACTGCACTTTGTCCTACATGTCTGGAGCCATCTGTGTCCAGGCAGACAGGTCCACCCAGGATCCCAGCTGGGATCAGCAGAACCAGACAGTGGGAGGGTCAATATGAAAGTAAGTTAAAAACAGACAAGCCCTTTTTTCTTTCCCAGAACATAGCTATCTCTGATGGCCCTTGTGGTTCTGTGTTAGCAAAGTGATGTTTATAGCACTTCCTCGAGAAATTTTTTTGTATAGAATACTAAATAATAAACAGGGTGCAAAAAGTTTGCAAGGGGCATGATTCAGCAACATAAGGAAGCAGGCAAGTTCAGGCATGTAATTTCAGGACTTACTTTGACCACAGACAGGCTGAGACAGTTGGGATTGTTCAGCCTGGAGAAGAGAAGGCTTCGAGGGGATCTTAGAGCAGCTTTCCAGTACCTAAAGGGAGATTATAGGACAGAAGGGGAGAGACTTTTTAGGAGGTCAGACTGTGATAGGACAAGGGGGAATGGCTATAAACTGAAGGAGGGGAAATTTAGATTGGAGATTAGAAGGAAGTTCTTTCCCCAGAGAGTGGTTAGGCACTGGCCCAGGTTGCCCAGAGAGGTTGTGGCTGCTCCATCCCTGGCAGTGTTCAAGGCCAGGCTGGATGCAGCCCTGGGTGACCTGGGCTAGTGATTGGCATCCCTGCTCAGTGTGGGGAGGTTGGAACTAGATGATCTTTAGGGTCCCTTCCAACCTGCCCATTCTAGGATTCTATGAAATGGAGAGAAAGGCTCTGACAATGAGTGCTCAGATGATGTCTCATAGGGGAAATGTTTGACTTGGAGCAGAATCTACATGAACCAAGCAACTAAGCAATGGGGCAAGCACTGTGTGTTCTCCCCTCAGTGCAAGCATAAAATTAATGTTCCAGGAGGGGATAGGTGCCACAGAAAAAGCTAAGAAACTCTTGCTGCCAGAGCTGCACAGATGGTAAGGGGAAAACAAATCTCCTTAGGAAAGGCAGAAAGAATTTTAGAAATCCGTCCAAATCTGATGAGCCTGGAACTGTTTGGATTGATGGTCCCTGTATTTTCACATGGTGAAAGGGAGAAAGGATGAATGCATGCCTTTCCTTTCCACTGATAATGTATAGCACTTAAAGTCATGTAGTTCTCTGTTCTCATTAGAAATAGTCAAGTGTGGGGAACTTTATGTCCAGAAAGCCTGATGTTATTTAATAAGGATGGAAGAAGATTATCATAACAATTTGAGGCTGTAGGAGTTCAAAACCCACTACAAAGCAATTAATTCACTACTCCAAAATCTCTCATATTTTTTGTCAGCCTTCTTCTAAATGATTATTAAAAATTATTGTCTCACAAGATGAGACTCAATGTAAATATCAGATGTTTGGGACAGATCTTCATTTGCTGTAGAGAAGGCATGGTTCTTTACATCTGTATGAAGTTAAGCTGAGTTGTAACATGGAAGAATAAGGCCCTGCATTTATTTTGCTGAACATACATAAATTACAGGCACTTAATAAGGATTAGAACAATGATTTTGCTAAACTTTCAGTATCTTCTTGGTGGTGGTGGGTTTTTTTGTTTTTGTTTGGTTTGTTGGGTTTTTTTGAGTGTGTAACTCCTTCCTCAACCTGGGCTGAAATGCTGAAACCTTCTCTCACACAGTATGCTCTATTTTTAGAAAGTAAAGGGTTTTTTATTAGTAGGTAGTCAGACAGCTTGTTATGAGGTAGCAATGACTTTAAATTAGGAGCACTGGGAAATGAATCTAAGGAAAAGCTCAATGAAGAGTCCAAAAAATAAAATGAATAAAAAGAATAAAATGATAAAATTACACTTTCCCTCTGATAGGGAAAGAAATAGATCCATCCCATCATGGAAATAACAATTAAGCAAATGATGAGACTGATACTTGCTTTTCCTACCAGTGTTTTAAATGTCACTATTCTTTATTATTTTTTTTCACTCCCATATTAGCCCAGAAATATTGATGCACCAGCATGTCTCATTATGACAGCCAAAGATATTTCTCTTTGCTGAAGTGAGTTTAGACAAAAACAAATCCTGAGGGCAGTGCACATAGGCTGTGGAGAAAACCATGGTCTGAGGTGTCTGTTGGAGGCTGCCTGGGGCAATTTGTGGGTTTCTGGGCAGACAGGCAGAGCTGATGATAGCACCTGAGTTGCTGGTAGGAACAGGCAGTGACAGCTAAATCTGGTTATTCTCAGGGAAGAAAAGATAAGGAATTAGGGAAGTGAAAATACAAGGAAACACACAATTACTATTTAAAACAAATACCCCGTGGCCTTAGCATGAAACATGCCACTGCTGACCAGTGTATTAATGCAGAATGATCATGACTGAGACTCAAGGTAACCCAAACTAGCTGCAACAGTAAATACAGACATCACAAAACTCAGATTTCTTAGCAAGAACAGTTTTTTCTCCCCTTCCCTTGCTTGGAAGAAGATGGATCAATCCCTTTAATTCAGGTGAAATTTTATTTCCCTGACACGCTAGAATTCAAGTCTCATTGGCCTCAAGTGATAAAACAGGTTTCACTATAGGTTAAAACATGCATTGCATATCCACTGTATAATACCATTCAGTCAGGTGAATTCATACTATGGCTCATTAGTCTCCAGTGAAAATACTTAGAGGAGAAGGAGGAAGTACTGGTAAAAAGAGGCCTGCAGATACTGTGACATTTCTGACACTTTTCTCAGGTCTGCCCTTTCTCAAACAGAAGGCAAGATGAACTGGCTAGAAAGATGTCTCTAAAACAACATGAAAATCACCTGTGGAAAATATCTGAAGTAATGAAAAGGTAGAAATGAAATGAGCTTGAGACTCTAGAGCATTTTCTGTTATGGAGAACATGCAGAGATAGCTGCAGTGATGTTACCACACATTCCTTGACGAGGGATTTAATGTGTCCCACACAAGCTCAGTAATTGCCCCAGTGTGAAGCAATGCCACAAAGCCAGCACATGAGAATGAGCAAGAATGGAGCCTGAAAACTCATGGTGTCAGGGGAATTTATTGGTGCTGCCAAAACGGAAAACTTGAAGCACACTTGTGTCAGGTTGATTGAGAAGTTGAAAGGAAAACAAGCCACAGCCCCCCAAGGTATCAGGCATTTTGCAAGCCTCCACTGCACAGGTGTCAGCTTCAGGGTGCTGTTTGCCTGTCACTTGCCTGAGATTTTGCAAGCCACTGAGGGCTCTGCAATGCTCAAAGGGTTGCTCAAGCATAGAGAGGGCTGAAAATCCTTTTTCCACAGAGGTGGAGCTGGCACAGGGGGCAGGCAGCTTGGAAATGAAGCATCTCACAGAGAAAGATGTACACTGGCAGTCATTCCCCCCCTAGATTTGTGTATCTATATTTGTGTTTTTGGTAGCCCTGTGATGTTCCTGATTACTGTAATTTAAAATGGTGCAGCAGCACACAGCTTCACACCTTGGAAGGAAGCTCTGTTTTGCCATGTGTGTAAATGAAAGGCAAAGGAAGTATTGACATCCAAAGCCAGTCTGAACCCTAAAAACCCTCTAGTTCTAAAAAAATCTATAGGATGCTGAGGAGCTGTGAATTATAAGAATGCCATGGTCTGTCTTGGTTTTTCATTTTAGACAATGGGTTTAGCATTGGTAAAGAGTATCAAGGACAGATGTGGAAACTCTTAGTAGGAGACATTTTTTTCATAAGCATAAAGAGAGTTCATTCTGGTTATAAAAGGACAAATTTATTCAGCTCAGAGATGTCTAGCTGTTCCAGGGATGGGGCTGGATCCAGCTGGAGAACGTTTGTGTCTGGTCCCAAAGTACTGTGATGGTTATTTAATCTTTATGCACACAGAGTTGTCTAGCTTTGAATATGGCTATCATGCCACCACCATACACAAATGCCCAGCAAGTCCATGCATATGTCCTGCTTAACTGATAGGGAGTTATGTGTGTGTAGTGACCATGGCACTGGGAATTGTCCCTCACCTTGTGTTCTAGGTGGCATTAAAATACAACAAAACCCAAAAATTCGTGTATAGGTACCTNGAGGTTGCCAGTGAAGACAGAAGAAAAAAAGTTGTTGAGAACCTCAGCCTTCTCCTCATCTGTTGTTATTAGTTCTCCAACTCAGGACATTCTATGATTAATTTCCAGAATTTAGAAGATGATCTTTTAAATATAAGCCTCAAAAGGTTTCCATGTGATTATTGTTTGGCTATTTCTTACATATGGAAAACTAGCTTCCTCACTCAGAACTTGGGATTTGGGGAAGGGAGCAAAGTTTGATGTTTGTGTACTAGATTTGCATCATCTAAGGAAGCCAATATAGTTCCTGGTCTAAGCATAGCTGACAGGCTGTCTGCCCTTCTACAGAGGTAAATAACAACAAAGAAAGAATCCTAATTCTAAAATGGAATTATACAACTGGTATTGGAGAGGCAGTCAACAGTCCTTAGCATTTGAATGGTAAGTCACCTCAGGAGGTATAAATTAAGGAGCTCTCTTTGGTGTGAAGTAGCAGCCTACACAAAGCATTAGGGATAAATTAATTTTCTTCACTATGAGGCAAAAAAAAATTGTTGTAAGCACAGCAGCTGGGAGAGTCTACCTCCAGTAAGCTTTGTGATTGCAGAATCTGCAGTTGCTAGAGGGAAGTGGCTGGGAGTTTCATAAATAATAAATTGCTGTAATCCCATGAGGTCATCATAAAAATATGCATAAGAAATCATAGAAAGAACACACGGGGTCACAACCTCAATAGATTCTAGAGCTGATAACAAAGAGTGAGCTTGATAAAATTGTATTGTGGACAGAAACCTCAGTCAGGTATCTTCAAATTGATGTTCTACAAAATTATTACTTTGAGAAAGAGACAAATGTTGTTACTAAAAAGCCCAAAATAAGTACATGTAGGAAGCTAATTCATGCAGAGAGGGACTAAATAAAGATTATATAGCCTTTTTAATTAAGAAAGAGCCAGGGCTTCCAAAACTTGTCTTACATGGAAACATTCTCATAGACTAAACATTCTTATAGATGTTCTTCAGGCAACAGTTACTAGGTTTTGTTGTTATATTTCCCCTTAAAAAAAAAAGCTAGATTTCAGTTACAAAAATACTTGATATATGCAACACCTGGAGGCAAACACTAAAAAGTATGGAGATCTGGAATAACACCTGGCTTGCCAGAAAAATAAGAAGACAGATTATTTTGAGTACTCTATTGATCTAAAGAAGCATCAATAATGTAAAGATCACACACATAGAATCACAGAATGTTAGGGGTTGGAAGGGACCTTTGGAGATCATCTAGTCCAACCCCACTGCCAGAACAGTTGAACCTCGAGCAGGTTGCACAGGATGGCATCCAGTCAGGTTTGGAATATCTCCAGAGATGGGTCCCACTGAACCCTCTCCCACCTTATCTCCCTCCTTTGCCCTCACCTCCCCTTTCCCACCCCATTTCCTCACTCTTTTCCCCCAAATCACAGAGCACCTGGGCTCAGTTGCAGACCCCTCCCCACCCTCTCCCTCTCCAGGTGTGGCTCTTTGTCCTCCCACCCACTG
>VWZO01009493.1:58386-90665 GCA_013396975.1 Bucco capensis | reverse complement strand
CAAGGCCTTTTCTGCAGGGCTGCTCTCCATCATCTGAATGATATCTCTGTCTCTAAATGGAGCTGTTCATACTGGATCAGAGACCTAGTACACAACAGGTTTAAAGCAAAGCCACTTGATTACAAAGGAAAATCTGAGACACCATCTAAGAGTCCAACATAATGCATGGTAGTTGAAACAGCATCTTGTAATACAATAGTAATCTCCAATAGAGAAAGAATGGTACAAATATGGTTTCATTATTACTTCAGGGTGTAAAAGCTTGATTTTGGGGAAGGACCCTGTGGTGCCAGGCTTGATACAAATATATATGGCTAATTTCTGTTTCTATATCAGCTGAGATTTAGACAGACTAGCTGAGAACCCCAGAACAGTGCAGCAGCCATGGCTTGGAGCATCCAACATGTTAATGGAGGTGAAATTGAGAGGCTACACTGAGCTCTGCCTGGAAGGCTTCTGGCCTTGAGTTAAGGTATACCTCTATTGTCCTAGAGCTTGGTGTGTAAATTACCTGGCTTCAGAGCACAGGTTTGCCCCTGCTTCTTCTGTCAGACAAATGTTAGAGAACAGCGAGAAAAACTGAGCCCTAAGAGTCTTGCTTCTGAGAGGATTTTGGTTGAATCCCTCCCTCTTTTGGAGCCCTGCTGAAATTAAGGTGAGTTTGCCATTTGGTTGTTTTTCCTGTGAAATTGAAGGCCACTTTAAAAGCAAGATGAGACTGTGTGGAGGAAGGAGGGAGATGTAACAAATGCATCATTGTGCAGAGTGCCTGGATAGTTTTAAGTGGAAGGATTTGATCCTTTAAAACGAATTGCAGAGAATAAATAAGCAATGCAATGCACTTGGTTGACTGCAGTTTCCACCAGTGTTCTACCTAGATGTTTTCTGCAATTCCCTCTAGGCGACACAGTAGAAATGGGTCAACATATACAGGTTTTCTCTCCTCTATTAACATTACAGCAAATTCTGTGCTTCATTTGCCCCCATTTTCAAGAGTTACTTTCCTGGCTACTCTAGCCTTTCTGCTCTGCCTCCGGTAGCTTGGGATCTATTGTTCAGCAAAGATGGTTTGAGATGAATGGAAACTATCACTGGAGATAACGAAACTGCTGTGGCTGCAGGCTGAGGAAAAGAGGATATGGGATGGGAAACAAGCATTGGAGGTGGGGAGGAGAGACAGAAGAAAAAGGATTTTTCTGCTTGTATTGGCACATGGCAGGCAGCCTGCATGTTCATGTCATATTAACTTCCTTCTCTTTACAGCATGGAAGCCTCTGGCATCCTGACCCTCACAAACAGATGTCCCCAAGCAGCCCCAGCCCACTGCTGCTCCCTACAGCATCAACATCTTTTACACACTGAGTTCTTATCACAAATGGCTTTTTTTTAATCATTTGTGTATTTCAATTTTCTCAAACTCTCTCCTCCTCCCCCAGCCTCCACATCTCAGTCTCAGAGGAAAGAAAGAATGGATTTAATGCACTTGGCAGTTGAACTTGGTGCAAGTTTTGCAGATTTTGTTTACAGCTTTGAAATAGTTGGAAAGATATGCCAAAGCACTGGGCATCCAGCAACTGCATTGGAAAGGAATGGTAGTTATTGTGGTGCTTCTGGCTTTTGGAAAGCAAAGCATTTGTTCAGGTAGTCACATATGGATTTAAGAAGTATAACTGTTGGCTCCAGTTTCTGAAATGGTTGGCCCAATTTCCCCAAACCAATACAAGTATGACAGTGTCCAGCCATATTAACAGCCATACATAGCATCAGTAACAGAAAGAGAATTTAAAAGCCATCAGCTATTTAGAAGCCTTAGTCAAAAATGAAATTGGAATTTTAGTGCCTAAATCAAATAGGAAATTTTATAAGACTCAGGCTTTTTTCAAACTCTTACCCAGTGATCTCTGTGTTAGTAAAAAGTCATACTCTGTGTTAAGAAGGATATTAGAAGTCTTGTCAGGGTCCTTCAAGAAATGGTTTTTTTTAACCTACAGATGTATTTGACTGATGGCTACCAGCTTTAACTTGGAAAACAGGTGCCATATTACAAAGAATTTATTTTGGCAAGTGGTCGAGTCACCTGAAAATGTTGTTTGAGAGAATCACACAGTGATCTAAATTTGGCTCAGAGTTGCAAACCCTTTCAGCTGTTAGGAAAGATCCTTGTTTTTCTAGAAAAGTCCATTTTTTTCCCTCAAAAAACCATAAGTAAATAACATACATGGAGATCTCCCTCTTTTACCCTCTTGTCAAGAGAAAGATGGTAATGAGGAGCTGAGTTGCATTATGAGGTCTCTTGAGGACTGTGAGACTACACTTCAGGTTCCAGAAATGATCTGTGAAATCGGCAGTGGTCTGAAAACAAGACATTCCTCTTTCCAAGTATTTGAATGGAAAAGAGCAGGCATTGACTGAAGAGGAAATGGGCGAGGTGGCAATCCTGTTGAGCAGTCAAGCAATACACCTTTTTCTCACAGTTCCTTTCTACTTGGGTGAGTGAGATAAGTAACACTGGAAGTTAGTGGCTAAAGACAACAAAATGGGGTGGTGTCTTATCTAAGAGAGGGGGTGTCCCCATCTTGAGATTAATTCATGTTTAATCTGTTTGGAACACTTGTGTATTTTGTCTCAGTGTGTTCCCGTAGACCTTTTTTGAGCTTAGAAACAAAATCATTCCCATAGCTCATCATCAGCAACGAGACTGGTGAAGGGGCTGGAGGGGAAGCCATATGAGGAAAGGCTGAGGGAACTGGGACTGTTCAGCCTGAAGAAGAGGAGACCCAGGGGTGACCTTATCACCCTCTACAACTACCTGAAGGGAAGTTGTAGTCAGGTAGGGATTGGGCTCTTCTCCATGGCAGCTAGTGACAGGACAAGAGGCCATGGCTTGAAGCTGCAGCAGGGGAGGGTTAGACTGGACATTAGGAAGCACTTCCTCATGCAGAGGTTGATTGGGCTCTGGAATAGGCTGCCCAGGGAGGTGGTGGAGTCACCATCCCTGGAGGTGTTTAAGAGAAGATTGGATGTGGCACTGAGTGGCATGGTTTAGATGTTGTGGTGTATTGGGTCATAGGCTGCACTTGATGATCCTGGGGGTCTTTTCCAGCCTTGGTGATTCTGTGATCTGGCAGTGTATATCAGCATCCTTACTTGGAGAAGAGCAGACAAGATGGGAATTTGTGGCACTCCCATGGGTCTTTCTCTAGTGAGTAGAGAACTGGAGATCTTTTTTTTTTAATACCTCCCTTAACAGTAACATACAGCTTTTTAAATGCTTGTTTTCTCTTCCATATAGTATTTTTACTGTTTTGATGGTAAAGGTTTCATTTGCATAGACTTTTAGCACAAAATTATGGTGTTTGATACCTACTGTTTAATAGATGCTATGATCAGTATTCTTGCTGTTGATGATATCATGGTGTTTCTGCTTTCCTTTCACTTTGGTGGTTAGGTATGAGGACATAGGGGAGCTATTCCAGCCTGACTGCATCTTTATACCACAAAAGATGAAAGTGTCCTTTTCCCCCAATAATCTATTACTATATGTTGTTTGCCAGGTTGCCATAATCAGGTCTTTTTCATTTATTCTCTTCTTCGTGGCAGAATGTATGACCTAGTGGATAATCTAAAAATCTCCCTGGAGTGCTAGGTTTTGCTATGCTGCCTTTTGTTGAGTAATACTTCTAAGCAAATATTTTTTCCAACTGGTGTTTGATTTGATTTGTGGGTACTTAACTTTCTTCCAGGGAAGGTTTAGTATTTTTCCTCATACATGGATTACTCTAGCACAAGCTTGAACTTGCTTTCTCTGGGCACCTTTTGTAAGACTCAGAAGTGGCCTGCAGGCTAGTTCCCAAAAGCCAAAGGAGGAGAGGCTGAAAATCACTTTTAGAGGACCTTATTTTGTGAGTGCATACAGAAGTGGCTGGTCATTAATACACATTAGTATCCAAGAAAAGTAGCATTTTATAGTTTCTTTATGCTGTAAAGGATTTAATTCAGCTTGTATTGCTTATATAATTAGAATGAATAAAATAGAGGGACCACTTAGGAGTAAAGAAAGCTAGTTTTAGTCAAGTCAAGGTTAATCAGTATACTTATAAATGGAACTGAAAGGATTTTTATCTTTCATTAAACAGCTTTGAAAAATTAACATTTAACTTGTTGAGGACTGCAAAGAGGTAAAAATAGTGATAGAAAATAGCAGGTTTTTTATCTTCCATTAGCATTTTTCAACAGAAAAACAATATATTGTGCGAGGTCTAACTAATATTCCCCAAATCTTAGTGTCACTCCTGTTAAACAGAGATCCTCACTGAAATGTTGTTCTATTATACATGCTATTAACTCTTACAAGAGTCATAAAGAACATTCTCATTAATACAGAATGTTATGTTTAACATAATACAGGTTTCACTGCCTTTGCTTCAAGAACACTGCTGTTAAAGCTGACAGGAAATCAGGAGAAGTGATCTCTTTTGTACTATAAGAATCCTCACAAAAAGTATTTTTCTCTTTTGGCCTATGGTTGGGAAATTCCCTAGGGACTCTGTTGAAATCTCTGAGTAAGAAGTAGTCCATCAGTGGTAAATGTGGTGGGGTGAATAATAAAGGGTCAGTTTTCCATCATCTGCCAGATCTTTGAAAAACCAGATTTATTCAGTCACTGTGATTATGCTGTGATTGTACATGGCATCAAATCCCACTTAGGACTGTGAAATTTCATGAGAACTAAGCCAGGGCTGAGTTCAGCCTCTTCTTGTTGTGCTATGATGTTGCAAAATTCACCCTCTCCCAAGTTCCAGTGATAATGTGGTGAATGGTTAATATCCCATACCTCCATAAGCAGATGGACTGGAAGAATTTTAATAACTCTCTGGATCTAAATGATCATTCCTTCCACATTCTTTGTGGCTTCATAGTGTTTATGATAATTTGTGCTCCGGATCCAATCTGTACAGTTTATCCAGCTGTGCCTTTGATGTCTGCACTGTGGTCTCAAGGGAGAGAAGTTGTGAATGAGCAGTTGCTGAGAGACACCCAAGGGGTTATGACTTCTTTAACATAAACTCATCAGCATAAGGTTTTTCCTCTGAAATGGATTAAGCAATTTATTTAGCTATAAACCCCAGAAAACTAGTTCAGTGACTTTTACTGGGGAATCAATAAAGTAATAATTGTGTGGTAATATAACTGGGGTTGAGATAACCAGCTTTCGTGGTCTTTTCTTTGTTAAGCCATTCCCCCTATTCTTTTTATTTTTGAATAGCCACAAGTTAAGTTATTCTAATGAGAGAATTGAAAAAGCATACTGAGAAATCTTTGAGCACATTAACTTTTGTACTGTGAACTATTTCTTTCTTGCCTTGGCAAAAGATGCAAAAAAAAGTACCCATCCAGAATTGATTAACTAAAATTTTATCTCAAACTCATATTTTTGTATTCTGTTAAATTTTCTCCATTTATATTTCATGGAATGGCTTCCTAATCCTATCTAAGACATGCCTGTAAGCTAAAGATAAATATGTAAAACTTACCTTTGAATTGAATGGGGTCTAACTATTGCTGCTTTCAAAAAATAATAGCAAACCCCTTGACATTATCCTCAGCAATTTGCACTTAGGCTGCAACTATTACAGTGACATAGGAAATTTTTCCTTTTAATAAGTAGCAAAATTAATTTAAAAAACTTTGTTATTAATATTAAGAGATGATAAATTATTAGAACAAAACAGACCTTCATACACCAGTTATTTCATACTTGTATTTTAGAATAGATTAGCTAGATTTAGCAATGTGCACAATTAATGGCTTAAATGGTTTCCAAAAGGCTTTTTCCCTAAAAAATTATCAAAATTAATCCCAACCCTCATCAATTTTGTCCTGCAATTTATTTTTTTGCATCATGAAAAAACAAAAGCCAGTTCATATCATATTATCAATGCATTTGCATTTAGCACTTTTGTTCATGTGTGAACAGAATGCACACCTCTGAACTACAGGAAAGTTGAAAAGGGTAGGACTGAAGATCTTTATAAAGATAAATTTCCTTCCTTTTTCTGCAGTTTTAAATGTCTCCAGGAATCAAGTCTGTAGTCAGCAGGAGTAAGACTTGAGTAGTATGTTGAATAAAAAAAATGAGCACAGTAGTTGTAACATGAATTGGAGTTAGTCCATGTCCTTTGTGTAAAGTAAACTAGCTGGTAGTATCCAGGAGGACCAAGTAGATGGTTGCAAACACTGGAGTAGTATTTCTGAGTATCTGTTTATTCTGAGACTCATCTGTCCTTCACACCTAGGTAGCTTTGCATCATAGAAATTTAATAAGGGGAAACCAAAAAGCAGTGTGGGTCCTGGAAAAGTGGACATATGGGGATAATTAGAACTGGCTGGACAAAATGGATTTATTTTTCCATCAAAACCATCAATGAGAACAAAATATAACTGTAACTATTTGTATGGAGAATTTAAATTTACTCTCAAAAAATTTAAAAACCAACCCCCCCCAACTAAAAAGAACCAAAACCCAAACCCAAGCACAGCAATCCTCAAGCTGAGGAGGCAGTTGCTTGGCAGGGGCATTTCAAGACCTCAGGAGTCCCTATTAGAGCTTCATTAGCTTTTGGCTGGACATGACTCAGTACTTGTTGTATAGCAAAGCAGTTAGGGACCTGGACCCAATCAATAAACACATGGCTTTGAGATGTTCTTGTGGTATGTATTAGGAGATATTTTTAATTTTCCAGCATTTGGATAAGTTTTTGTCCCTGGAAGCTTGCATGGCATAGCTCTGTAAATAATCAAGACAGGGACTTTGGATAGTATCACCTTATTTAGTTTTCTGTATGTGAAAGTGGACCTTATTTACACACAGCCAAAAATCAGCATAATAACCCATCTACCAGCTGAAGTAGTAAAGATATAACCTGGCTCCTGTATTTATTTTTTTATCCCAAAGTGTAGGACACAGCCTAGGGCTGAATCTCCATTTATTTCTTTACAAATCATTGTTTTCCTTCAAAGAAATGCAGAGAGGGACTGGAAGTAGTTTTGCATGTCTCAGAGCAAAGAAGTGAACCCCAAACCTATCAAATTATATCCCTAGTGTTAGCAAGTTGCCAGCTGGAGCCTTTCAATGGAACATGCTCCCAAAGGAAATGCTGGTCACCTAATGTGCCCAAAGCCCCTGTGTATGGAAATACTTCAGGGCTCAGTTCTGCATGCATTTATCCTTGAAAAAGAGGGGCAGCTTGTGCATAGCTTCATCACCTCTGAAAGCTATGACTGGATCCAACAGTGTCTGTTGTTTTGCTATCCTGAAAGGGCTTGATTTCCCTCAAAGTGGAAGCTTTCTGTCCTATGTGTCAGTGGTGAGTAGAAGTGCCACTGCGGATAAGTGTTGCTGTGATCCATTTTATGAGCACAAGATGCTCCACATCTTGTTGGAATAAACAAGACAGAGGAGTTTCCTCAGAGGTGTGGTCCCTTGGGAGCTGGCTGCCTAACTGTGATTTTCCACATCCAGCCAGCTCAGACATCTGAATGTAAAATTCCACACTCAGGGACATCACATGGGTTTCGTGCTCTTCTCTGGGGAATTCCATGTCTATAAAACAATGAATGGATTATACAGTACTCATCCATATATGGAGTTTTTCATCTGTGACAGATGTGATATTGATAATTCTCCATTCAATAAGTCCTTCAAGTATAATTTAGTGCCAGGTTACTAGTCTCTGATTTAACTGTTTCAGAACCTACTGTGTAAAAGACTGGCAGTAGAGCACCATGGGGAGGAAGACCATGCTCATGGATCAGGCTCAGAGTGTTAGGAGGCTGGGGCCATACATAGGCAGACTTCAGGCCTAATTCTTCCCAAACTGCTTTTATTTGAGTGTAAATCTTCTAGTTGTCATTTCCCAGCTGATGCCTTGTTTTTTTATATGGCTGGTTAACTCAGAACTCTCACATCTCACATGGATTCTGTGCTATAACCAGAGGGTGAAAATTGGTGAGCTGAAAGGCAGCTTAAACTCTTCATGTATAACTGTGGAAGGTTTGTCTGAAACTCTGATTTCTGCTGTATACTGTGCAAGTTGTGCTTTCCCACTGTGTTGAAGATGCTTTTCTGGAAAGCCCATCCCAGATTGGACTTGTACAGCACAGCTGTGTACAGAAAGAAAAAAAGGCTGTGAGAGTACTTGATATAAACATTCTCAGGCATAGACTTGTGTCTAAGGGAAACATGTATGGCCCTAACATTGCTGATCATGGAGGAAGAATGGATGTGCTGTTAGAGAGGCCTGTGACAAAACTCTGCTCTCAATAACTGGTGTACATGTTGTTGATGCTTAGTATGTAATAACCTAACACATAGCAGGAAAACAGAAGGGAATGTTGGATTTTTGAGTGCGAATTTTCAGTTCCTGCTCATATAAATTAACCTAAGAGCAGGTAAAGAGTGGCCCAAGGAGGAGACAGTCAAAACTGATGAGAAAATGTTAACTGCTCTGTGGGTTTTCACTGGTGTGATTTCACTAATGTCAGCAGAAAAAAAATGGTGCTAATGGAGCATCTGTGCTATACCAGTTGAGGATTTGGCACAAGGTTTCCTAACAAGCTCATTCACAGGATGGCTCTTTCATTCAGCTGTTCTAGCAGATGATAGCAAACTGCCTAAGAAATGTTAGATTATCCTGCTTTGCCTTATTTCCATAGAAAATGTTCTGTGTCAAAAAAAGGGGTTGTAATATGAGTCTGTATTGATTCAAAGAGGCCTGACTGGAAACAGCCTTGCCCAAACCATTCATTTGGCTGTTTCCCCTTTTTTATCCTTATCGTTAAAGACTTGAAAAAAAATCTCTTAGAATAATTTAAGTATTTTAAAAGTGCCCGAAACTTTAAGTTGTATCCCTATAAGTAGTGCACCTAACTGGGGGAAGAAGAGCAGGTGAGAAATGCTCCTTCCTTTATTGGCTGGAGGATGCTCAAATGAGATGATGGCAGAACTGAGACGGTCAAAACAATAAAAGGAAGTGTTAACACTGATAATTATATTATTGAAAAAATTTGAAATCCTTGGAGGGTGCATTTCTAGCGATGCATTGTAAAACAAACTGTGTTTCATAGCTTGAGAGAGTTGTAAAACAATAAACTAATTAAGATACCTTTTTGTCTGTCTGCTCTTATCTGCCTGCATGTGTGGTCTGGGGAGTTTTTTATTAACAGGATATGCTTACATCCTGGCTTTAGGAGTTGGTTGTCACTGCCAGTGTGTTTTAAAGACTGAATATTCCTAATCCAATTTAATAAAGAATTGATCTGAACCACAGTGCAGTTTGCCAATAGCTTGGCAGACCTCATCCCTTCAGACTTACACTTCTGTCCCCAAAATGAAGCTGCAACAGCATAGAATCATAGAATCCTAGAATGGTTTGGGTTGGAAGGGAGCTCTGGAGCTCATCTAGTCCAACCCCCCTGCAGTGGCCAGGGACATCCCCAACTAGAGCAGCTTGCCCAGAGCCCTGGCAAGCCTCACCTGCAATGCCTCCAGGGATGGCAACTCAACCACCTCCCTGGGCAACCTGGGCCAGTGTTCCACCACCCTCGTGGGGAGGAACTTCTTCCTAATGTCCAATTTAAATCTACTCCTCTCCAATTTAAAACCATTGCCCCTTGTCCTTTCCCTGCAGGCCTTTGCAAACAGGCCCTCTGCAGCCTGCTTGGAAGTTCCCTTTAGGTACTGGAAGGTCACTAGTAGTTCCCCTGAAGTCTTCTCTTCTCCAGGCTGAACAATGCCAGCTCCCTCAGCCTGTCCTCATAGCAGAGGTGTTCCAGCCCCTGAGCATTCTCGTGGCCTCCTCTGCACCTGCTCCATCAGCTCCATGTCCTTTCTGTATTGAGGGCTCCAGAACTGGGCTGCAGCTGGATTTGAGACTTCTGGTAAAGAAGAGCCCCAGCCAGTGTAATCTGGCTCAAAGTTTGAATGTGTTTTGCTTTTGTGCATAGAAAGCCAATGAAAGCAAGAACAGTGGCTGGTAACTAGTTTAATGATAGTTTTTTCCAGGAATGTGGCTATAGTATTAAGTATTAGGCTGGCCTAAGAGGTGATTACTTTGTGCACAAGAAGCATTAAAAGTCTGTGCCTTTTAAGAGAGAGGCTTTTGGACTAGTTCTGAGAAGCTTTGCCAAGAAGTGAATTTGATTTTGATGATTTTGATGAATTTTTATGCCAAATAATATTTTGGTTCTAAGGGCTGCATTCTGCTCTATTTCCCACTGAAGGCCTTTCCCTCTCCTTGCTATGTTTCTCCTTTCAGTGGGAGTGTAAAACCATGTAAGTGCAGTGTAAAAACCAAGCTCTGTGTTACACTTTCCCAACACTGCAAGGAAGGTGGTGGCTGCATTTATAGAATTACTGGAAATAGTACAGGCAGATCAAATCAGGGAAGAAATACTGGCAACCACCTTTGTTTACAGTGTATCTGTTTAGAAGGATACACAGT
The DNA here is from genome assembly GCA_013396975.1 of Bucco capensis. Lineage (NCBI taxonomy): Eukaryota > Metazoa > Chordata > Aves > Piciformes > Bucconidae > Bucco > Bucco capensis. The sequence continues at coordinate 80,163 of VWZO01009493.1, read as the reverse complement.
GAGTAGAATATGGTCCCAAATTACATCAGTATTTGGGTCGTGATACCAAGAAAGTATTGTTTCTTCCTTCAGACAAATCCCATTTTCTGAAATTAACCTTACAGCTACTCCTTAAGCTAAATAACCTCTATCTTTTTCCCACTGGGAAAAGTGGGAAAGAGGTCATTTTCCCACTATGTTGGTGTATTTGACTGCAATCTGTCTGGGTCTTATCAATTAAAGAGTCTTTAAAGAGATGGGGACCTTCACTTTTTATCAGCACCTGTGTACCCGCTAGGGACAGAAGTGTATGGATTAGGGTTATGGGAATCTTTGTTCTGGGATCAACCAGTAATAGGGTTTTATGTAGAAGGAATGGCAAAATTCCTAGGGGATTCATTCCAATTATATCCCCAATTAGGACAAAAGAGTTTTAGTTTAGTTTGGTAGGTTTCTGCATCCTTAGCAGTTACAAACATTTGTTCCTTTACATGGTGGTGTTAATTAACATTGTTAAAATTTCCTACAGGCTCTCACATTCCCAGACAAACAGAGTAGTCATTAGCCACTTGCAATAAATAAAGAGCAAAAGTATTTTTCAAAAGTTCTTTGAGCTTTTAAACAGTCAATACTGGAATTGGATAAGAAATGTGAGTTGATTCCTAACCATTTACTTTTTACCAAATTAATCATTTACAGAAATCCATTTTGAGTTTACATTAAATATTGTGTGTCCCTTCTGTCTTTATTTTGAGCTAAAATACACTGCTGAGTTAGCTATGGAAATACTGGAGAAGGGCCTGATACTCCACATCTTTTTAAATCACTCTTCAAAATAATAAGGTTTTCTATTGCCCTTGTAACTTTGACAGATGAGCCCCTGCTCCTTATTTCATTGTGCCAGAATGTATGAATGAAGCTGGTAGCTTAGTTGTATTAATTTGATTTTATTTGTATTCTATTTTATTTGGAGAGTTTGCCCACAGACAAAAAAAACTAAGCACGTGCAAAGTGAAGCTGTGGAGATGTTCCTTTAAATCTCACTGTGGATTCTGACACCAAATTGTTCACTTCAAATCACATGTTAGGGATAGCAACTGCTGTGAGAACACAAATAGTGAAATTCCTACCAAGGTATGATTGAAACTGAAGTGATAGGAAATCCATTATCCAAAAGAAACATTGAGTTGAAAATAATTCCATGTAGAGGAAATACAGAATTTCATTTTTGGGTGAAGAATTGTGATATTGAAAGCCAGAAAGCTACTGGACTTTAGAGGATGAGATCAAACAATTAAGCTCTTTTTTCCTGATTTTATTACTCTCTGCAGTTTTGTGCAAAGCATATCACATAGTCTGACAAATGTAGTTCATTAGAGCACTGAGATGATTCTTTTGTGTAAGATTACTCTACATCTGACTAAGGACCAAGTCTGTAGAAACTATTTAATGCTAGTGAGTTAAATAAAATATGGGCATTCTACTTCTCCACAGAAAAATGGATAATCTGATCCTAATCAGTTATTCCCTGCTTCAGTCATATTTTCCCCCCCTTTTTTTACTTTGTACATAGCTCAGAGGATCTCAAGTTACAAGTGGGGCAATGGATATGATTCTGTACCACAGCCATATTTATTCCTGCCACCTCATCCTTAAGTCCAAAGTTCATCTTCCACTTGATTTTGATGGTGGGGAAAGTCCCAGGAGTCAGATGTCTCTATCCTTTAAATGAGTGTCATGGTCTAAAGAATAGTCTAGACTATGTAATGCTGTTTTCAGTTCATTATATCCATACTATTTCTGTATGTAGAGGATGATGGGGTGAAATTTGCTGTGACTTCACAAATATATTGTCAAATGGTGTCCCACAATTCATTTGCTAAAGCAAACCAAACTCTAGACAACCTGCACATCCATTTTATTCATTAGGTGTGCCTGATTTATTTCTTTCCCCTGAGGGAAGGCAGTAAAAACAGCTGTTATGTAGAGTTATTCTGGAAACCTGTTTCTAATTTTCTAGAGGAAATCCTAGCTTTGGTTTGTACGGAAATATTTATTTATATAATCAAAGAAGGAGAAAAAGAAAATGCATTTCCAATGTGTCATTCCTTCAGAGATCTTCCACCTTGTCAGTGTTAAGCTTGCTTTTTTTTTGAAGTCTCATTGTAAGGAAAGAATATCAGAGGCAAATCTAAGGCAAGCTGCCTTCAGCCATTGATGTCTCTGAGCATGTCAGTCATGCACTGAAGCTGCTGGCACAGCTGGTACTCTGTACACAACAGGGAGTATTTTTAACACTAAAATATGAGTGTGACAGGTGCACATTTTATTAGAACTTTATTGTGTGTCAGTGGAGAGAAGAGAGCTAGCAGCACTTTGAACAAGTCTTCAAGTCAGTGGGAAATCACATGAATGTCTATGGTACCTATTGATGTTTGTTAGCCAAATATGGGAAGGCACAACAGCCAATTCTTTTCTCTGTTTCAAAACCCTCAAACAACCAAAAAAAACCAACCTAGATGAATTTTGAGCAGCTTGCACAGTCAGAACCACTCATTCTTTTTTATGAGATTCATTTGCATTTCTACTCTTCCCTGCTGTTGTTGAGTATGCCCCTCTCACTAGTCTTAAATCTACAACTGCACTGGGTGTATTTAAGTAGCTGTTTCCTACTGATATATTGATTATCACACTAATTACATCCAGGATCTGTATAAGAGCTAACAGAAGCAATTTATTTGATTTTTTTTTTTATAGGGGGAAAACTCACAACTAATTAATATACAGGGATGGTTTGAACTCTTTTCTACCTTTTTTCTTCTTCCATCCAAGTTTTCGATAGGTAAATCTTGTTCTAAAACCACAAAAAAATGTGTGGGGACAAAATGCATGATGACTTGGGTAAATTTTCCTTTTGAAAGGATTTTTATTTTATTTTATTACTTCTTAAAAATCTTCTTTCTGCTTGACAGGATGCTGCTTTTCTTCTGATGTGATGTCATACAGTGGGCCCTAGTTCTGTAATCATCTCTGCACATGCAGCCTGCTGTGCCTATTGCACTCAGGGATGTTGGCTCCTTACCTGGAGCACACTGCAGGAATGGGCCATGGATATTAACTTGCCAGTTTATAGCTTCAACAAGAATCTTTTATATGCCTGTGTTTCATTCAATTTGACATAGAACTGGACAGCTTCCATAATTTAAAGTATGTAACACAGCTGAAACTTTCCAAAGGGCTTTCTTTAAATGCTGAAAAGTTCCAGAAGCCTTCTGACAATCTGAAATTATCTACTTAAGGCTAGCTAATGGNAAACCATTCTGTGATTCCATAATTTTAAATCTCGGGCATCTGTATGATGCAAGTCCTTCAATAGGTACTTAGCAGACTTTTTGCAGTGGATTAAAATGTTTTAAAATGCCAATGAAATTCAGGTTTAACTACAAGCTGTCATGAGAAATCAGACAGTACCTGGTGATAGTTTTGTACTGTAATGAGATGTCTAGCCTCTTACATCTAAACCTTCTCTTTGAGTCCAGGGTGTGAGAGTTTGAAAGCTATTATTACTCGTTGTTGACTCTTTTGTGGTTTCTCTAAACTGACCTCTTGGTCTCAGTTCATGTGAAAATCATTGTCAATGGATTTTGATGATGTTTGCAATGATAAGTGTGGTTCAGAAGCCAAAGAACTGCATATTACCATCATAGCCTTAACAAGGACCATATCTCTCACACAGTGATAGGTCCTAGGAAGAGTATTGATTTAGGGAACATCCATTTTCTTTTCCTGATATTTTTAATAGTGTGCCTACCCCAGGATGCTAGCTTTCCCATTTGTTGCTTCCATAAACACAGAATCTGACTGAAAAAAATATAGTCAGGTGTGACTCTATTCATTTACCTTGTGTTCTTCTTTCAGTGATGTCTTGGAACAAGCAAACATCCTTGACAAAGCATTTGAGAGAATAGGACAAGCCCAGAGCATTTCTTGTCCTGCAGATCAAACTCATAAGAAAGAAGATATAAAGATGTTTAAATATCACAAACACAATTTAAAAATGGACACAAACCCAAAGGTAAATTAATGAGTGCAACACAAGGAAGAGTGTTCAGTGAGCTTTAGCCAAGCTCAGTGAGAGATTTTGCATCAGCATTCTGGAGGCTGTGATCCATAATTTAAACTTGGGCATTTTAGAAAGAATTACATTAGTTTAGACTGGAAGGCATTAGAGTATAAATCAGAGAGAAGCTGCCTCTGAGAAGCTTAAACAGCTCCAAAGGTTAAGTAGGAGATATAAAGTTGTAACCATATGTTTATCGGCCTTCAAATAAAGTGGTGAAGCAAGCAGGATAACAAGGTTATTTCAATATCAGGAGAAAAGATCCCATGCACTCTGGGTGCAACTCATGGGACTTGGGACTATGCAGTATGGATGGATGTAGCCCAGAAGCATTGAGAAAATTATTCTGATAGAATTATCCTGAGATCTATGCATGGATATAAAGCTGTTTTAAAGCTTTCTCTTCAGCACAGACCTATTACTGATTTAGAGATCAAAGACAGAAGCCTGCAGGAATCTTGAAAAACTAGGTAAGTGGAAGAACTGGTGAACTTACTTTACCTGTGATCTAGGTGGTTGGCTGTAATGCCAGAAAAAGGACAAACATGATGGCATTTGGTTTTTGTAAGGAAAAATCCAGTAAGAGTAATACAGACACACAGAGAAGGCTGTTTTTCTGTCCACTGCAGGTGTGAGTCTTGCTGCTTCCTATGGGGAGGAAGAATTTAAACAATCTGGAATTTAATAACCATCCTTGTTGTATAATTGCTGTGAAACTTAGAGCAAGGCATTTAGTCTTTGATTTTTCAAAGGCAGCTAGTGAAGGGAGGAGTTTGTGTGGGCTCTTTTGAAAATCCTCTCCTATGAGGACAGGTTGAGGGAGCTGGGATTGTTCAGCCTGGAGAAGAGAAGACTTCGGGGGGACCTAATAGTGACTTTCCAGGACCTAAAGGGAACTTCCAAGCAGGCTGCAGAGGGCCTGTTTGCAAAGGCCTGGACTGAAAGGACAAGGAGCAATGGTTTTAAATTGGAGAGGAGTAGATTTAAATTAGACATTAGGAAGAAGTTCCTCCCCACAAGGGTGGTGGAACACTGGCCCAGGTTGCCCAGGGAGGTGGTTGAGTTCCCATGCCTGGAGGCATTGCAGGTGAGGCTTGCCAGGGCTCTGGGCAAGCTGCTCTAGTTGGGGATGTCCCTGGCCACTGCAGGGGGGTTGGACTAGATGAGCTCCAGAGGTCCCTTCCAACCCTAACCATTCTAGGATTCTATGATAATATCTTTGTACCTCGCTTCTCACAGGCAGAATACATCTGTCCTCTGCTTCCATCTATCTGCTAGCTGTGAGCTCCTTGATGCAGGACCTGTCTCACTTCATGGTGTGGACAATATATAGTACAGCTGTTCAGGATCAAGCTGGAGCTAATAACAAATGTGGTGATGGATAGGTAACTATTGTCACTGATGAGGGTTCCTTTGCTTTTTAATGGTGACATCTCAAGATATGACCACATCCCTGTCCATCCAGGGCACACACTGCTCCATCTACACCTGAAGCAAATCAAGGCACCTAGAATTACAGAGTAGTATGTATTCTGGATGGACAGGGATGTGTTTGCACAAGTTTTACTGAGATCTTGGGAATCATGGTCAAATCTTGAGGTGACAGCATTGACAATGAATCAGTCCATACAAACTCCTCCTTTAGGGACAGATTCTGCCATCTCAGACTAAGTAAAGATTTCAGACTTACAGCAGCTCTCTGTATCTTATCCTGATGTTATCATAGTTGTTGTTTTTACTCCTCCAAGCTATGATGATTTTTTTCTTACTGCATAGTTTTAGAGTTTCTCAGTTTAGAAGCACTGACAGTTCTTCACAAATATTTCTGCCAGCACTAGTTTCCTTTCACTCTTGGGGTTGAAACAGGCTTTTTGAAAACATTCATCTACTTTTCAAGTTGGAAATCACTCTCTGGGGAGCAATCATTTGAGGAAAGGGAGAAGCAGGAATAGTTAGCAAATATATGGTCAGAAAAGTCAAAGCTGGGGGCAAGGGGTAATAGTGTGATTTATTATGTTAACTAAGTAGGGCTGGAGGGAGAAAATACAGACAAGAAAGATGTTGAAATAAAGAGAAAAAAGAGATTTTGGGATAGATGGAGGAATAGAAGGGAAGAAAGAAGCTATAAAATCTCTTTTTAAAAAATAAAGATAAAATTGTTTATTCTTGTGTATTTAGATAGTGATTCCTGCAGTTCTTTGAGGGTAATTTGAATGCATTGTTGAGTACAAACAAGGAGTTGGACTTGTTGATCCTTGTAGGTCCCTTCCAACTTGGGATATTCTGTAATTCTAAGACAATGACATGAAAATATTCCAATACATTATGTGTTTTCTTTTACCTGGATTGCCATTTTTTTCCTGTCCTTCTTTCAAAGTAAAACTCTAATCATAGAATCATAGTTATAGCAGGAAGAGAGCTTGGAGATCATCAAGTGCAGCCTTTGCTGGAGTTGCATAGTCTGAGGAGTAACATGCAGTTCTCTGACCAGCTCCCTCTGGGATGATGTGATCATCACAGTTCATAGAGTATGAAACAAATAGAGCTTTCCTCATAAAATCAGAGGGATAGAAACAGGGTGTTGATGATTTATGTTGGCTGAGATTTTGACCCAGAAGCTTTGAACATGAAGTAGCTCTTATTTACTCTATGTCACTATCAATCCTAGGCAGGAGAGACTGGTAAGAGGCTTCTCTTTGCAGGGCTGGCATTCTTTCCCATAGTTCCCACTGCCTCATCTTGACTGCTCTGGCAGGGAGGTTGCACTAGATGATCTTTCTAGGTCCCTTCCAACCCCTGACATACTGGGATACTGTGATACTCTGACTGCTGCTTAGCTACTTGAAACAAAAATGCTCTCCTGTGCTGAAATGGATGGCCTGAGTAGCAGGGCTTTTTAAATTGTCTTGAGTGCATATGGAATCTGGGAAATTGGTATTTTATGAGTTAGGTCCTACTGCAGTTTTATGACAAGATGAGTTAACCAGTAAAATTTTCTTTGGATCACCTTTACACATCACTTTTTCTTTTTTTTTTTACTGTCATGGCTTAATAGGTTTCTGGTACATGTTGTTTTTTTTTCTACAGCTTGAGAAACTGATGCTCAATAGCTGTCTGTGCAGGCTGGTCTATAAGACAGGCTGCTTTGACAAACTCCAAGCTCAGGGAGTCATGTTGACATCCAATTTCTGGGAAAGGAAAGGCTAAAGCAAAAATACATTTGGATGACTTTGTGGGGCTGTTACTGTGCAACCTGTGCTCATCTTGCTTCTGTTCCACATTAGCATCAGGAGAATGACTAGTGGCTACTGTAGGAGCTGAGGGATTTTTCTGTGGGGAAAGCTAGACACATGCAGCTGCTGGAAATAAGTCCTGGGTGGAGGAGGTCAGTTGTCCAGAGATCTTAGACAGTCATGCTATATAGTGAATGGACTGAGCCAAAGGGAGTGTTAAAGCTTTCTTGTTCTCATCCTCTCCTAAGGAATGCCTGCCTGGTGATACCAGGTGTAATAAGGAATGAGGAGGGATAGTAGGTGAGATTTGGATAGCAAGACAGCATGAGGCATAGCTGATCCTTGAAAATCCAGTGTGATTTGTGCTTTTTATCCTAGACTTGATTTTGCTGAAAGGGAGTGGATCCTGCCCAGCTAAAGAGAGTGAAAATTGCTTGTTACCCTAGTCAAATTCTTCCCCGTTAAACTCGACAAATTAAAGAAACAAACCCTCTGCATTTTAGTGAAACACTCTTTGTACATGATTTTATGATGATCAAGAATCCCTTCTGGAGAACAAATTAATTTCTGAAACATTTGCTACAATGAAAAATAATTGATGCTTCAACTAGCAAACACAAAGGTCTGATGAAAGGAGCATTCCCACATTACAGCAAAGAAACAAACACAGGATTTTTATTTTACATGCCATTTTTACTAATTCTTAAACTCTCTCTCCTGTGTTGTAGATAGCTGAATAGCAGCTTAAGGAGCATCAGTACTGAAATCAAGGGCTGCACTTTGCCATTCAGATAAGAAAGATAAAAGTTCCTTTTTCTTTTGCAAGTGACAGTGAAAATGAATAACACTTAGGTTTCTTGTCCCAACCACTCTTTTATTTTTGTATATTATGGCAACACTAATGATGTCTCATCACTGAAGGCTACTGAAGGATGAAGACATCTGCCTGCTCTTAAAACCTAGGTACAACTCTTGTTGTAAAATTAGTACTGTAACTTCTTAGGTATTCACCCAACTCTGGAGATTCCTTTCCTGATTAGAGAGAAAGAAGATTCAGGGTGGCATTATTAGCTCTTGAACTATCAGTCATCATTAAAGTTCTTTTGATTTTGTAAAGGGGATTTGCTGCACGCAGAGATCATCCAATAAAAGTACTACTTAGTAGGAGAGATCAACTGTGGTTTGCTACCAAAAGGTTGCCAGAGGATTAGCAATGAAGTGAAAGTTTTACAACCTTAAGTGTATCCCCAAGACAATTTTTTTTTGTTTTGTCTTTCTTGCTGTTGTTGTTATTGTTTGTTTGTTTTTAATATCTTGGATGTTTAAGTTGGCAGCTGAGGAAAAAATGGGAGATGCGTAAATCTGTACCAAGCAAATAGCACAATTCCACTATTTTAGTCTTCCTTCTATGGAGAAGATATGGATAGGACTGGAGGAGACTATGCTTACAAACACTTCTGGAGACATAAGGGGAGAAATAGTTGTCTGCTCCTGACAAAGCCTTTCTGAAATGCACAATCAGTCCTGTTTGCAAAGAGCATTTTTGCTTTGTTATTTCATTGTATACTGCTTGAGAATTGAAAGCTATGTTTTTGCAGAGCAGCAGAGTGGTGTATTTTAATATACTATTGCAATGGCAAGCTTCAAGGAGTCTAGAGTGTTATTACAGTATTTGAGGTAAATTCATTGGTTGCTGTAATCCTTGTGCAAACCATAGGCTAAGAGCCAAGACCATTTGGCACTGCATATAGCAGGACAATGGAAAGAGTATTTATCACTATAACACAAATGCTCACTGTGATGATAAATCTTTTCATGCCTTTTTCTGAGGGCTTTATATCTTGAAATCCTGGCCATGAAATTACTTATTTCTTCTTGGGACATTTAGGAGATTACTGAGGTGCCAGGTTAAAAAACTTTCCTCTGTAGTCACATTTCTATTAACAACAAATCAAAGATGATAGGATCCCCATCTCTGTAAGTTGAGGTAAATGTGAATCTGCTTGTATGTGCTTGGAAATATATATTTATATGCCTGTACACAGATTGATGAGGCTTGCCAGGGCTCTGGGCAAGCTGCTCTAGTTGGGGATGTCCCTGGCCACTGCAGGGGGGTTGGACTAGATGAGCTCCAGAGGTCCCTTCCAACCCAAACCATTCTATGAGTCTATGACTTCAGTGGATTCAAACTATTCTTGAGCCATATCTCTCTGCTTTGATAATCTTTCAGGCTTTAGGCAGCAGCTCAGCTAGAGATAGTAAAACTTTTCTGCAAGTTTTTGTTGTTGTTGACCCTGCTATCAACATTTCAAACTCATGCAAATGGAATGAGGAATGTGGACAAACCATGAAACTCGTGAAATACTTCCAATTGCTTTTGGTGAGTGATGATCTAAAACCCTGGATTGAGATGCAGGAGACTGCACTGTTGGCTTTGTTTCCTGTATCTAATTTGGTTGCAGTTCAGAGGACCAGAGAGAGGAGATTACAGCCGTAGTTAAATAGTAGACAGCAGTGCTGTGTAAGCTGGTTTTAGTAGTCTCTGCCCAGTGCCTCTCTGCTTTACTCTGCCAGCACAGCGAAACACAGCAGGGCATAGATTCAGCTGAAAGATAACATTGCAAAAGAAAACAAATCAAAAAGAAAACTGCTAAAAGAATGGGTTTATATTTCAACTGGATTAGCTCCTGATGTAGTTCAAACTGTTACCTTGTTGGAAACTGAGTTGGCACAACCAAGAAAACATACCAGAGGCAGGAGATAGCTGGTACTGCAACTGGGGAAAAAGGTTTGCCTCTTTAAGTTTCTGTATAGTCTTCAGGGAGAAGAGGTATATCCAGAGAGGGCCATGCAGTGCTCCCAAATGAGGGAATATCCCTGCTACCCTGGCACATGTACAAGTGTCTGCAGGACATGAAGCACAATTTCTTTCATTCCCATTCTTGAGCTAAAATACTGTAGGGATATCTGATATATTACAAAGGGTAGAAGGAAGTATGCCAGCTTTGGTGAGACTTTTAGTCCATTTTTACAGATCCAGCTTGTTTAGATAGGTTTGATAAGATTCTCTTGAAGTTTTTGATGCTTCTGATGTAAGTGAATTTGGGGAAGAAAGAAAATAACCTGGGGTAGAAAGAAGTGCTTTAGTGGGAATGGGGTGTAGTGTGGAGAGAATCAAACATTTTTGGCATGCCTGTTAATACTTGAGACTCTGCACATGATCCCTCTATGTTCATGTTTCTGAAAGTAAATTTGAATGTTCTTAAACACTGACAAATATCCAATGTAAATCTGAGGTGTGAATGAGACACTTAAAAGCAGACCTTTTAAAAGCAGAAGCATCATCTGTATTTTCCTAGTCTGACCCGAACGGCTCCAATGACTTTATGCTAGGTTTCTTGTTGTGGAGAGAATTATTGTCCCAAATGATGACAGCACTTCCACCCTTCATTGGGGCTTCTTAGGGAGAAATGCATTTAAGCTGTGAGGCTCTGAACTGCAGTGGTAATGGGAATCATGGAAGCACAATAGACAGACAGAGCTTGGTCCTTACACACATCCGTCTCCTGCTGCCTTCTTGAGAGAGGGGAATGTTTGTTCTCATTAAGAGATGCCTGTCTCAGAGGAGGGGCTTCTTTGTGTTTTTGGCAGTCTTGGTGACTCCTGTACTTGGAATGGTTTGAGTTTCTCTAGGATAGACCTCAGTAAAAGTTTTTGGGTTTATTATGCACCAGGGCCACGGTGACTGACTGTGTGAATGGCATCTTTATAGACTCCTTTATAGCAGGAGTTTCCTGGGTGGATGGTAGTCTGGCTGCAAGTTTCCCAGAGTTCAGACTTCTGTATGGTCATTAAATCACAGATGTTTCTTTGAAAAAGCTGAGTGTGCACCAAGTCACTCCTTTCAACATAGCATGTCTAATGACTTGTGGAAAGCATAGACTGAATGGAGCAGCTATTTGATTGAAGTGTGTGTTTGGTCATTTAATATACAAAAGACCTAGCATGTGGCTGGATTCTTGAAGACAAAGGGAATGATGCATACTATTGGCAGATATTCATGCAAATTATTTTTGTTTGCATCTCTACCTTTAATAAATAACTGCTGAATCCACAGTGCTCTTAATAATAAATGTGTGCTGGGCTAACTAGTAAGTATAGATCTGAATATCAAAACAATTCAAAGTGCTAAATTTACAAAATGCCATGGGTATGTCTTTGTATGTACATCTGTGTATACATAAAGGTGGTTATATTGTGAAAATGGGCACACAGTGTGATCTGCCCAATCTCAAATGAGGGATAGGACTGAAGAGTGTGCTTCCAATCAAAATAAAATGTTTTCTGTACAAGCAATGTATGTAGAAGAGGTTTTTTGCCCTTTCCCCCACCCCATTTTAAGCCCTTAAATGCCTAATTTCTAGGCATTTTAGAGCTAGCTCAGGAAGGATGACAAAATGTAAACGTGATGGCTGCAAACAGGATCTAAAATGATTTTCCTGTCCGCAAAAATATGTAAAATTTCTCTTCAGGTAAAATCTTCACCAAAGCAATGTGAACTTTTCCTTGCTTCCTTCCTTCCTGTGCTATTGCACTGAAAACTGAACTGCACTCTTGCATAGGTTATCATTTCTAGACGTCTACAATGCTTATCTAGCAGAGCAGCAGACAAATAACACAGCACTCAGCAGGATGAGGCACTGGTGGGGAAGGCAGCCAGCTGAAAGAAGAGTAAAGTCAAATAATTGAAAACCATAGAAACAGATTGTGGATCATTGAAAAGCAACACATTTGGAACACAGATGGCTGGTTTTCCTCCCCAAAAATAACAAATGAAGAAAAACCCTCCCTTTGTTACTTTTGTTGTTTTTTTTTATGCAGTATTTGTACTGCCTAGATATTCAGAGCTCCTTATGGACAAATACAAATGAGGTCTTTTCACTGATGAGCACCCAGTCTTAATTATATTTAACAGAGTAAGAGATGATGCACAGGAAAATTTTAGAAAGGAGCTGTGTTTTTATTTCCTCTAGTCTGATGAAATTTCTTCTTGTTAACAAAATAATTCACTTGAATTATGAAATATGAAAAATTATGTGCAACACAGTTAGGGATCCTGTGGTATCAGCTAGTGCTGAGAGCAAAAGACTACCTTAAGTCAGTGGCCAGCCAGGGCAGCAGGCCAAGGACTTGCAACATCACATGCAGAGATAAAAGCAATTACTTCTTCAAGATATATGCCATCCACTGATTACATCAGGTCTGTCCCATTCCTGAAGCCAGGCACCACCAAAGCAAGCCCAGAACTTGGGCTGACCTCTCAACCTACTGTTGTCTTATATGCCTAAGACCTTCACTCTTCATGCTATGAAAACTTGTCAGGAGTGGGTTATATTACAGCCATGGGTCTTTGTCTGGGATTATGTCTTGGGCAGGAGCCATGGTATGAGCCTGTCACTGTGCAGTGAGACCTCCTTGGATGTGGGGCACTAGTAGGAGTTGTACACTCAATTAGGAAAGATTTTGTCCAGCGTAGTAGGTTCTTTCTACCTTCCTAGGACTTCCTAGTAGTGAGGTCATGGCCCTGCCTGCAAACAGCCCTTGTCTTTGGCTTCATATTGCAAGATTGGCACGGTTGGATTAAGGGTGGACAAAGAAGAATTTTGCCAGCCTTCTGCTGTGTACAACATCTTACTACTGATATTTTCCTCCTTTAAAACACCAGATAGTAATCCCCATTAGATGCAGGGTGCCTGAGATAACTGACATTGGAGAGTATCCAGGAAATAAGTTATTTTACAAGTGAGGAAATAATTAAGTCTGTGTAGGATTGTCTGCCCTGAAATCAAATAAATGTGTAAAACGTCTGCCCAAATCCCAAATAGTATCAGCAAAAATATTCATGGTGTCTGTTTCAGCTGCTGGACTTGTCTTATGGTGCGTCACTGCCTGTGACTGCCATGTGTGTGCTACGTGGCATGGGAGCACAGCACCAGGGGAGATGATGTTAGCAGTCATCACTCCAGCACAAACTGGAAAGAAAGACTGAACTTTTTTTTGCTCTCCCTTTCTTTTCTTTACACCAGAATTTCTGCTTCAAAGAGTATTTAAATGAGGAATAAAAAAAAGATAAAGACTTTTAGAAAATGAATTATTCTTGGCTTTCTCATGTTCCAGCATATTTCATATTATACTGTAATGAAGGATTTTCTTTTTCTCTATGGTATTTTTGGAGCCATACACCTAATCAGTACATGCTCCACAGTCTTTGAATCTTGTACCTGTTGAAAAGGTCATGCAGCATCTGACAGCAAACAGCATTTGCTCAGCAGTGGCTTTTTTCCTCCAATGCTACCTGTGATTTCCCTTTGTTACTTTTGTTGTTTTGTGGTCTCCTGTGGCCCCTGGTGCCATAACTGTGCCCACAGCAGAGGGAGCATTAAACTCATTGCCCACGGGAAAGTGTGGGCAGTGATACCCATGTTCCTAGAATCCTTGGATGGGTAGGATGAGCTCATTAGCCTTCTGGCAGTCATCCTAGGAGAAGGACAACTCTGATTCCAAACCCGGGCAGATGGAGCTCATTTAGCCCTGTAAGGCCTTCCAGCTAAGAGGTTAAACCTCCATCCTAAGGACTTGGCTGCCAGTGTCCAAGCTTGCTAGGCCCTGGCAGATGAACCTTAGGACTAAAGGGTGGGTCCAGCTATGTGCATGCTGTGTCTCACCTAAAAAAAAAGTCCACTGGGCAGGCTCGAGGGTGCTATTTTTTTTTTTTTCCAGGAAATAATAACTCCTTTCAGAAGGCTCATGGCTGGGCAGCTCAGGGTGAGTTCCAAGAGTAGTCCAGACTCATGTGTCCCTCATGAAAAGTCCAATCACTCTCCAACAGACTGACTCGCCTGTCTTGCACAGCTGTGGAAGCTCAATGCCTATTTTCATTTACAAGTTCTCCCACACAGAAACTGAGAGACTTTCAAAGGGGAATGGGTCAAACTGCAGTTAGAACCACACAAATAGAAGCTTTATTTTCAACAATGCTACTTAAAATAAAGGTGAGGAGAACATCAACTAGAAAAGTATTAATAGCACAGCGTTAAGTTGTGGGAGTGTATTCCCAGATAAAGAGGCCAGAAGAAGGATGTGCAGTGTTTGCTAAAATAGCTACGTGAGATAATGTGAAGAAACTCTGTCTTAGAAAGATGTGTAAATTAGCTTTTCTGAGATTATTCAATCAGATTAAAAAAATATGAAGGGAGATAGAACACCATGACTTCCAGCTCCTTTTAAAAGAAGCCTTTAATTATGCTTTATGTATATTTAAGTTTATATGAAGCTATTATGAGTAAGACAAGTATTTCTTTTTTTCTTTGCTTTTAACTTTTTTTATAGCAGTTGTCAAGCCAGTCCCAAGCCAAACCCCTGCATCTGACAACTTTGATCTTTAGAGAAGTTCATACTGGTTTTTTGTTTCATCCTTCATCAGTTTCTTTAATACTTTTACAGTATTAAAGAAAAAGAAAATATTGAGACTGGATTAGTTTATTCAGGTAAAATAAGAGCCTGTGGAAATCTTGAATCAAATTTGAACAATTTTGCAGGTTGTAAAATGTTTTGATGAACTCACTCATCACAAGAAGTTAGGTTTTCCAACAGCCTAGCATTTCATCACTTCAGCTGGAGCTGGAAGTAGAGACTCTAAAATACTGTGAAGAAGGAATCTGTGGTTTTGTTTTTTGATTTTTTTTTTTAATTTAATGTCCTCTGAGTATGGGTGACATTTTAAAATGGGGAAAAAGTATATATCACTCTTTAAAATAAATGTTTGGATATTTCAGGTTCTGGTACTGTTTCTGGTTGGATGACTAATTTTGCAACTTCTTATTCCTTCTTGAAGTTATTATGTGAATAGGACATCTTTTTCTGTAGAGTCTGTGGGAGCCTGGAGGTGACCACTGAGGGCAATAATGCTTAAGATCCAAATAGACAAGGTTAAAGTGCTGATTTTTTCAGTCCCACTTCAATCAGTGAAGTAACTAGCACCACTGTAATGATAAGATGAGTAGATGCTCCCAAAGATAGGCCAATATTAAAGGTTGAAAATCTTCAGGGAATTGCATGCCCTTCTTATGAACTGCTGGAAATACGCTTCATCATCAACTGCATTCTGTGGCTACATGCCAATTATAGGAAAGCTCCTCTCTATAGATCTGTTATGTTATGTCAGTGCTTGGGGCCTGGAGCTTAATACAATATGCTCTTTTCTTCTCTGACTGGTAAAGCAGCAAAAAATAGAATTATTAGTATAAATACACGTTGTCTACAAAATGTAAATCCAGCAATTAGACTTTTCCCTGGTGGTGTGCTCTAATGAGTGTTACCATATTCTTTGTGTTGCTGTAGGGAAGCAGTGGGTGTAGCAGTGGGGCTTGGCTAATTTATGGGGGAATCCTCAGGATAAATTATTTTTCCTTGATAAGAGGAGAAACAGCTTGTATTCCAAGCAACATTTATCTCAGGCAAGCCTGCCTCCCAAAAGTACAGCACTGAGAGCATCACCATTTACAGCTTATGGTACCATTTCTGAGGCCTTCTGACATGTGTGAGCTGGTAAAAACCTTTATGGAAGGGTTACTTAATCCTCTTAATCCTGAAAAACTCTGTGTAGGTGTAGGAAAGCATGACAAACAAGAGGTAGCTGGGAAGGGTTATGGGACTGTTTGAGAAGTTTGCTGTTCCCTTTTTAGGTTGAAAGATACATTTGCTATTTCTCCTTTATGCACTGAGGGCATAAAAATGTGATATTTTATGCCTTAATTTTGTAACTTATGGCCCTATGTAGTGTGGCCTGGGTTGTATATGGTGTAATGACTGTATTGTAACTACAGACAGTGAAACTTTTGGTAAAGCTGGAGTAGAAAATGCTGGGATTGTCTCATCAAGACAGCATCTTACTCTGTTGTGTGACCTCACTAGAAAAAAACCTGACCCATGGTAATCTAATTATTGTTTGTTGTGATGGGCAGATAACAAAGTAAATATTGGAGTGGACTGATTGCCATCTTCACTTTAAGAGAGGGATCCTGACAGCATTGTTTCACTGAGACCAGCTGGTAGTACCTTTTTTTTTGTCTTCTGATGACTTAGTACTTTGTGTTGTTGGAGGAACTATAGGGCAGCTGATAGTAACCCCAAATATAATGTTGGAAGTGCTGAGTGATAACTCTACCCTGCCTGCTTAAGGTTTTTTTTAACTCTCAAAGCTCTCTCTCTATTGATAGGAGACCCTGAACAAATAGAAACTAATGGGGAATCTGGGTACTTAGTGCTCCTGAAAATCAGGCTTGATACTGAGAATTTGAGGTTTGGGGCCACAAATGCAGACAACCTAAAATATGAACATTTATTAAATTGATATGGTACTTAAGTAATGACAGAAGATGTAAATGATGTCAGGATGAATATATGTGCTAAGTAAGTCTGAATGCTTTGGTTTCTTACCAAATTTCACTGTGGTTTTCATTATATATTCCTGAGGGTGCATCCAAGGAGTTTTCTATAGGCAGGGAGAAACTAATTTTTCTTCTACTTTAAACTGACCAAAAGTTGTGTAACCATGTTAAATCTAAACGTGGCTCTACAGGAGAATACACCCTTAGTAGTGGCATAATGTACCCTGATGATCAAACCTATCAGTGTGAGAGGTTTTCTTTGTGTGCTGTAAGATAGCCACATAGTACAGAGTAAGATTGCTGTGATAGATCTATTCATTATGATAACACTAGAAAATTCAGCTCATCTTTGAGAAAAGAGGACAGCAATGGGGAACTTGAAATTTAAGCAAGCCATCAAGTTTTGAACCAGCTCAAGCAAAGGTATAAAGTGAAAACCTTCTGGGACCCTACGTAAAATCCTTGGCAAACATGAGTCTAGGTTGGAGTGAAGTCAGGAGGTCTCAAGTGCAAGAAATCTGGGAAGTTTTTTCCATGGTAATTTTGGATTCCTTCAGACTTCATGTGGTAAGACAGAAGGAGTCTGTGATAAGGTCTAGACCTGCCCTGATGATGTCAGCAGTAACTTTAGTCATCAAGGGAGGTGATTGACTTTCAGGGCTTCTATCTGAGCTGGAGCAGATGACTACTTCTTCACAGAACTGTGTTACTGATACACAGGCCAAGGGGGTACTAAAATGGGACTTTCTTCTGTCTGAAAATGTTCCCCCCTCTCCCAGTACATAAATACATTTGAGAAAATGTTGGGATTCTCAGCATAAAAAACCCCCCAAACACATTTCCTTGCTTAGAGAAAATTTTATTATTAAATATAAGCTAACTACACACAACTAAAAAACAAGACAAAATAAATACTAAACATTACAACATTAACAGTAGAAAATGCTGTAACTGACACAAACTGGGTTTTTTTCCGCTGGACATTTACTTACCAAAATAACTTTGTTTTTGACAGTTTAACTTCATTTGAACGAAAAATATGGTATGAGATTTTTTTTTTCAAGTTAGAAAGCCATTTTCTGCCCATTTCAGCTTTAGATCTGGCATCTTATCTGGACTGCCAGCTGAAAGCCTACTTGATGAGCCAAAATTAATCAGCAATTTCAAACAGTCCTTTGAATGAGTTGATGTCTAAACTTTTCTGGATGGCAGGCAAATGCTGGAGATGACTCATTTGCTGGTTAAAAATTGTGTTGTGCTATTGAGCTGTAAAGAGCAAACACAAAGGAAAATTTGTACCCTTTCTCTGTCTTCCCACCCTCCCTCTCAATTTCTGGAGCCCTGCAAAGAGCAGGAACATCACAGGCAATTTAAAGTTAGTGTAATTTTTTTTTTAATCTTTTTAGAGATGTTACCCTGGTGGGAACAGAAGCTGCTCAAATATCTTGGGTTACTTCCCACAGCAGCTGAAGTCATTTGCCTACCTTGTGGCAACTTACCCATCCTGATGATAACTTCTAATCAGTAAAAATAAAATTGAATTAATCTGTATTTGCCTTGCAGTGAATACCTGCTGGATTGGGAGACTAGGAGAGATGTGAGAGGGATAGTATTTATTATTTATAGCCATTTCTATAGTGCTTATCACCGTAGTGTCTATAAGTGAGCACTGTTGAAAAAGCTCTAAATGTGAGATAAAATGTAATAATGCATTAATAATAACATGCACTGTCTGTGGTGGCAGCAGTTGTGACTGAGATGACTTAAAATGGAAAGAAGAGAGAACTGTCATGGCTCAGTGAAGGTGGAAGTCTGCCTCTGTAGAGGAGGAGGAGAGCCAGTTGGTTTGAAAGGAGACAAGTCTGTCCAGAGGGGCTGGGCTTGTCCAGGATACAGGGCACTAAAAGACAAAGGCAGAGGGTCAGCAGCTTGGCAAAAATGAATGCATTTCAACAGTTTATTTGGGAATAAACAGGAATGTACTTGAACTTAACTATGAAAGGCTTCCCATGTTGCCGTGAGTATACATAGGAACACATGCAGAGGCCTGTGGGGCTCCTGGTCTGAGCTAATGACACAAGACAACCAAGCCTGGAGTTTGCCTTGTTAAAAACTACAGTTCAAAGCTTGCACCCTGACTAATGAAACCTCTCTCCCTTCCCTCCCACTTGTTTTATTATCCTTTTCTTCTCTCTTGCTCAGCTCTGTTCCCTTTTCCTGCTTCTAACCTGGAAAAAGACAGTTCGTAGCCTTGTGTGTTAGCACTTCTGAGAAGAGCTGTGGAAAGTGCCTTTAACTTCCAGCTGATGAGAAAAGGTGAAGAAAGGAGAACAGTCACAAGCAGAGCTGAAGCAGTGCTCTTTTCAGCCAGACCTGCACCTAGATTAATTAATTTCTTATTAATCACTTCAGGAAGAGAGAAATCTCTTCTGTTGCCTCTACCTGCCTACAGCTTATCATTCAGTTGTGTGACCTCCTGTTGAAAAACCCTATAATAGCAGACACAGCTTTGGCAGTGCAGGTTGAAAGGAATGAAAGGAGCTGAGAAACAAGGGAGCAGTTTCTTCAAGTCAACACATCTGTTATTTCAAAGGCAAGCCTGCAGTTTGTAGAGATGGATGACATCCTTGTGGAAGGGCAGGTTATGTGTTACTGACCAAGTCATCTCTCTCCTCGGTGTGCAGAGTTGGTTAGTTATTTGACATAATATTTAAACCCATTTTCTAATGGGACTACTTTCTTCAGAAGCACTTTCAGTAGTTTCCTTCATCTCTGTTGAGGAAGTTATAAACTATGATAAGGTCTTTCCTCAGTCTCCTCGAAGATATTATGGGACTTCATTTCTCTGAAGGTGTCCAGGATGGGACAAATCAGTAGCAGAAAAATCCTAGGGCGTGGAAAGCAAAACTAATTGTGAAGACTTCACACTCAAACTACTGTAGGTTTTACAAATAGAATTTGCAGTCTGTAAATCCTCAAGTTTTCAGGGAATAGATCAACTGGTGCAATTCATAGTAGCTTTACAGTTAGAGATAATATGGTGGGCAGAGCAGACAAAGTTTAGCCAATGTGATTGTGTGTTGCAGCTACAGGTGCTTTCTGAAACTATTAAGGCTGGAGCTTTCTTTCACTGAATGTCTCAGAGTGGTACATGAAGTCCCATAGTTAAAGCTACCAGGAGTTTATTAACCTAGATTCTATTGCTCCAATTTCTGGTATTTGAACCTAAAAAAACCCCAAATGAAAATAGTTTTGTCCATAATTGTAAGAATGATCCCCTTAGTGGCTTCATGTGAGCATGAGTGTTGGTATTGATTTGTTTTGAACAAGGAGTGTAACATGGAAGGAAGCAGCAGTGAATTCTGCTAACAGGTGGCTGTTAGTTGGTACAAAATCACTTAAGCCANAGCATGGATGGAGCCCTCCCTGGAGCTTCGTTCACGAAGCCTAGCCATACCATACTTAAACCAGCTCTTGCACCATGTCTTCACGTGTTGATATAGACTCTATGAGGAACAGTGATGTGGAAACAAGACAACAACAACTATAGTATCATGCACTCAGCAGTCTGCTGAATTTCAAGTAGAGGTTTGGTTTTTGTTTGGGGTTTTGTTTGTTATAGCTTCCCTGTGAATATGGATTTTCATGCAAAATTCTTCAGGGTCAGTGCCAGATATGAGCATGGAGGCAGGAATGTACAAACCTTTTCTTCATGCTCAACTTCCTTTTTTCTCCTGGTCTGAGCAGTGTCCCTGTGGAACACTGACATATCAGGACATTTTCTTTTAAAGAGTCCTTGCTTCCATCAGTAACAATTATTGGCCAGTGACCATGGAGAGAGCAGAGGATGTGTTGCAGCAGCAGGAGTCCAAGAATTTCAAGTCTGCCTCCTGGGAAAACACACACACACACAAAAAGAGTAAGATTTACAGTAACAGAGTCAGGGGAAGGTCCACAGTGCACTTTAGTAGCTGGTATGGGAGGGAAGTGAGCAATTTATGATTCCAAGCAACTGGCTCACCTTTTAGGTATTTTATACGATGAGCTCAGTAGGATGATGCAAGCATTGGCAGCAGAAGGGAATGTTTCATTTCTCTTGGCTCCATCCTGTCATCTGATTTTGCTAATTGCAGTAGCTTTGGCCATCAGAGACAAATTACAGAGACTCTCCACAAATGCTGGGCAGGGAACGTGAATATTTTTCACACACAAATGCTTTAAAAGTAGAATTACTAAATAAAACTTTTGCTTCTGTATACATACGAAGAAGGACATAAAGATCAGAAATCTACATTTTGGGTTAAATTTCAAAAGGTATTAAGCTTTAGAATTGAAATCATTAAAGCTGTTTTTTGAGCACTGTGCCTGTATGACCCAAGGGAAAGCAAAAGTCAGGGATGGACAGAAAGGCTAAATGGCTTTGACTTGAGGCCTTATGTGCTTTAGCAAGGAAGAAAAGTGCCAACACCAGTAGTAGATTCTTTTGGCATCTTTTGTTTTCTCATAGCTGCCCCTACTCTTTCAAAACAAGTAAAAATTAAAGGTTCTGGCTAGCTTGGTAGCAAAGGCATCATTAAGCACTTGTGTTCCAAAGAGACATGTGTGTGTGTGTGCCACTGTTGATCCCTCTATGAAACATGGCAAATGCCAGTAGGGTTATGGAAAGCATGTGGCACATGCCCAGTCATCAAAAACTTGAGCAAACAGTGCTATATGCCATGAAGTGACAAGAAGAGTTTCAAGGGCTAGCTTTTATCCTCTTAGGTTTTCAAAGAGTAAACACCACTGAGAAGCATATGCCTGACCTAGGGCAAATCCCTCCTTCTCCAAGGAGTTACAATTGCTTATCTGTCATGGGGTGACTGAAGAGAAAGAGACATTAAGGATCTTCTGTACGTCATATTCCCTTTGAAAAGAGACATTTCTCTTTAAGAAGATGAGAGCTGGATCTCTTTCTTTCCCCCCCCCCCCACTCCTCCTCTTCTTTCCCCTCCGT
>VWZO01009493.1:39082-53217 GCA_013396975.1 Bucco capensis | reverse complement strand
AAATAGTTTATCCAGAATATACACACATAGGCTGCTCACATGGATGACTTCACAAAATACAAGGATGTTTAAGGCAGTAAGACAGCAAAGTTCCATTTCTAAGCAAGAAAAATAAGGAACATATGCCCAAGCAGCCTGTGGAAATAGGGCTGCAGCTCCTGAGAGCAGGAGACCACTGAGCTGTGTGAGCAAAGTGGATGAGCACTGAAGGGACCAGCAACAGCAGCTCTGTGGGTGTTCACATGGGAACTGCTCTGCCAGGTACTCTACAAGATACTGATCTTTAGGGCAAGAGACTTGATACTCAGCAAGCTTGATATGTTACTACTCTAATGTTATTTCTTATTCTTCCTTTACCTTTGGCAAGCATCCCAGGGTAGGGAGTGTCATTTGTCCACAGGAAGTTCCCATCATTGCTGCTTGTGAGGGATGAGCCAAAAAGACTTACAAATAGGCTGCTGAGTGACTTGGGAGACTACTAGCAAAATTAGAAACCTCAGTGTCTTCAGTCTCAGAGCACATCTCCACAGCCAGCCACAGAAATGTGAAGTCTGTTGGCCTTTCTCCTCTCCTCCCACTAGCTGAGGGTGAGCCACTTCTGATTGTATAGCCCTGCAGCTACCCCCGAGCCCAGACCAATGGGCAATTCTGGGAAAGAGGAATATTTTAGCATGGGAATTGCAGTGCCTGCATAGCTTCAGGATCTGATCTGGGTTATGCCCTAGTGGTGAGGCAGAGCTGAATGTACCCATACCAGTGTCCCCTCAGCCCAGTGTGATACTGAGGGCATCACTGAGCCTTTCATACCTCCACACTCCACTAAAGCCTCTGGACACTATTGTAATACAGAAAACAACTGGGAAATCAGTTTCCATACAGAAAGATTCATTGCCTCAGCCACTGTGTTTATGATTAGAGTACACTGGAAAGGCCTTTCAAGGGTTTTCAATTCCTAAGATAGTCACTGGAGTGTACAATGTCCTACTGACCACAGGACTGAGTCAATCTTTAATGCAAGATTTCTAATCTGATTTTTTTTTCAATATGTCTTCCATTTCCATCCCTATCTTCCTTGGATATTCTTTTAATGGCTTGTCAGTAAGTCACGAGGATGAAGTCAGTTAAGTAGTTAACTTGTGGCTGTTTCCAGCACACTCCTGTGGCTTGTCAGTAAGGACTAGTCTCTGGGAGGAGTGCAAGTGTCTCTAGCCTCATGGGGAATGTAGAGCTCATGGAGGTACCAAGAAAGCAAAGAAATATGTTTCCTGGAGACCTGTGATGATGTGATGTCTCCTCTATCACACACAGAATCACCAAGACTGGAAAAGACCCCCAGGATCATCAAGTGCAGCCTATGAGCCAATACACCACAACATCTAAACCATGCCACTCAGTGCCACATCCAATCTTCAATCTTCTCTATCATATAATCAGATCCACTACATGTCAGTTGCCTTTGAAAAAATTGTTTAAATGTAGTATTCTTTTCTGGGACTGGGTAAGAATCCCAAAATTTGTGACTAAGAATGAGAAAGCCAAGAACTTCAGAAATGATAGACATTTAAATCTTGTTTAGTTCTTGCCATTAACTTCAACAGGTAAACATTTTCCTCTGCCTTCTCAGAGATAAACTCTGGACATTATTCCCTTTAGCATCAGTTGAGCTTTGTCCCTCCAACCACTCTGACTGGTTCCATAGCCAACTAAAATCACTGTGACCCTCTTCAGGGGACTGTCACAAGCCAAAAACAAGGTATGATACTCCTCGTTTTTCATTCAGTCTCTGTCACACCTGAAAGATGAGATTAAGGGACTTAAAATTGTGATAGAGGTATGAATTTAGATCATTCATTTTAATGATGTGATATTCTTCCAGCCTCATTCCATGGGATATGCTGGTGCTGGAAACAGCTCTGGCTTTGTTTTGAGTAGTGTTATGAGAACTCTGAACCTTTGACCTTCTTTTTCCTTTGTGCATGTAGAAAGTCCTGGAAAATTCCCTAATGGCACAAATTATGGGAGATGCCAGACTTGACTCTGGGAACCCTTGCACACGCTCCCTCTTTCCCTCTGCTTTTTTTTTCCTATTGCACTTGTCAGATTGTGAGGAGAAGATAATCTTCATTTTACACTGGGGAAATTGGATGCTGTGGAACTGTATCACAGCAGTGAAAAAAGAATCAACAAATAACCTCCCTCAACATGGTGTTCAGATGTAAGGATTTTTTATTCCCTCCCTGCCCTATCCTTGCTGTTCTTGTCTCTGAATGATGCTGAGAGGAATAACACTACCTCTTGTATCTCAGAGCAGGAAATCAGCATGTATAATACATGAATATGCATACAATTCAGCAACAGGAGCTATTGCCAGTTTAAACCATTCTTCTCCTAATTTGGAGGAAAAAAGGCTGTCTTACTGTCTTTATAGTAAAAGCCTCAAACAGATTAGGTCAAGTCTCTGCAGACAAAGTAATTCTGTGGTGCTTAAAATGATAGGAACTAATCTCCATGAAAGCTGAGTCCAGGGGTATAGGCTATTAAAAATATCTATATGCTATAGGCAGAGGAGAAGATAAGAGGTCCATCTCATCATGAGAAATGATAACTCTACACAGTTTGTTTACAGTTTACCCCAAAGAGCACAGATTAACACAAATCTCAGAGCATCTTTATTACGACACTGCACTGGAGAAGGGGCTGCCAACAGAGGATGGAATTGCTAAGTAGGCTGGGACCATCTGTCCTCTCAGGGAGGTGAAAACGTGCATGATTGAGTGACACCTGCTTGTCAAGTATGGCCTGCTGGGAAATTTCCTCTTGGATCACTGAGCTCAGAGTACATTACCTGCATTAAAATCAGACAAACAATCTCATCAGCATTATGCATTTGAGTAAGTCATGCCAACATCAAAATAAAACAAATATTCAAGATCTCTAGGTCTTGCAGGATTAGGAACTCATGTTTTGTTTCCTGTATTGGCAAGCTTAGTTTCTGATGGAAATTGAGAGCATTTAAAAAAGACATTTTTTTGTTATTTTAAGGATCACTGGAGATAAACTAACAGGAAATACAAGCTGGCTTTTTGCTTTGAAAGTATTTTCTCACTATAAAAGAAGTCTTTGCAGACTTTATGTGGATAAAAGCATTGCCCCTATGAAATAGGACAATGAAATTGATTGCACTCAAGGAATTACTCCTTTTTAAATATTTAACCACTCTAGGAAATATTTAAGCATTGTTTTATAAAGCTACATAAAGAAAGACAGGAAAATATAGGATGACACATCTGTCTGAACTCATGCTTTTGGGGGAAAGCTACTCCTTCCCCTACCTTTCAAAAAGGAGCAGAGCATGAGTTAAGGTCAAAGTGTCAGCTTGAATTTCCAGTACAGGTCCTGATTTTCCTCTTGTGTGTGGTTATCAACCTGATCATTAGACCTAAATCTGGATGTCACTGAAAATCACAGGTGGTTATACCAATGGCTGTAGTAAATGGAACGTTTGTGTCATGATTTGACCTTTAATGTGATTTGTTTTTTTCACTTTAAGGGTCATCTGCTTTTTATTAAATAGGAAATGAGCTTATCATTAAAATCTAAGTATCTGATTCTTGTTAGTGTTTTCACTTGTTTCATTTCAGAGTTACAGGCACACACAAAAAAAGAGAAATTATTGAAAACAAATATAAAAATAACAGAAGAGGAGGAAGAGAGAAAAACAAAGTAGTTAGCAATAAATGTATATCCTGACTAACAGTCCTATTGCAAAATAGCTTGTAGTTCTGCCATTGATTTAATAAAGGAGTAATTCTATGAACCTGGATTATTAAAGCTTAATAAAGACAATGAAAAAAACTTCAGTGGATATTGAATCAGGTCCTTGGAGTATTAAGAGGGAAGTTTTCCTTTTTCCAGTCAATAAGCAGAGTACATTTCTTCCGGACTGTACAACAAACATGGTGTACTCTGGGTGCTGGAACAGCCTGCTAGCACTGTAAAACAAGTGCTAAGTATATGTGTCTCTCTAACAAAAGGCATAGCAGAAATCTAAGAAGGAAGAGTAGGAACCATTTTTTCCTGCAGAGTCCCTGAGTTGTTCCACTGTTGGTGTCAGTGAGAGTTATATCTTTCTATAATCAGATCAAGTTTATCGCAGAGAGATCTGGGATCACACATCTTGCTGTTCATAGGAGATCCCACCAGAATCAGTTCTTCAGTTCTACAAAGACTTCTAATTCCCCATGCTGCTGGTGCCACTGGCTGTAAGGTGGTAAAGTGTCTGCCCNCAGGCCAAGATGCCATTGGCCTTGCGTGCTGCCTGAGCACACTGCTGGCTCATGTTCAGCCGGCTATCAACCAATACTCCCAGGTCCCTCTCCGCTGAGCCACTCTCCAGCCACTCATCTCCCAGCCTGTAGCGCTGCATGGGCTTGTTGTGGCCAAAGTGTAAGACTCTGCACTTGGCCTGGTTGAATTTCATACCATTGGTCATTGCCCATTCACCTAGCCTGTCCAGGTCCCTCTGCAAAGCCTTCCTTCCTTCCAAGAGATGGACACTGCCTCCCAACTTGGTGTCATCTGCAAATTTACTGATGGTAGACTCGATCCCCTCATCCAGATCACCAATAAAGATGTTGAACAGGACTGGGTGCACTGGGTGCTACCCTGGCACTGAGAAAGCATAAAGCTTTGTCTGGCAGTGCTGCAGTAGTACCTTCCAGTGCAGCGTGGGTGCTGGATAACAAGGCAGAGAGGGTCAATCTTGTCTTTGCAACTATGGATGGTATAACTGATGCCAATCTGAAGCAGTGGGAGGTCAGGGGTTGTATCGACAACCCCTGTTTCTTCCTTTATACAGCTGTGACTGGGGAAGGTGATAGAGCCTTCCTACTCTTGGATGCATATTCTTCAATCACCAGTACAGTCTTGGTATCCCTGGGCTCCTGCCTGTCTCTGTCACTGCCAGAGAAATCAGCTGAGCTCTGTTAATGCAAACCAAGCAGAAATGAAGAGCAAGGTCCCTTGCTCTTAAACAAGTATCTTGCCTCTCCTGTGTGCAGCTTTGCTGGCAAGACATGCTGTATTTCAAAGGGATGAAATGATTACATTAACCTTAACGTTTCTTTAGTAACCTCACTCTGGCTGTTGCCATGCTTACCTGCAAATACAAAAACCAAACACATGAGCTGGTGCTCAGCCAGGAAGTCAAGAAAGGTCTCTTTGCAGGGAGTAATGTTCACACAGTAAGGCTCTTTTCCCCTTCCCCCCCTCCCCCCTTATTTTTTTCATTTGTGTTAATTTGTTTAGCCTGGAGTGCTGAAAACTGACTGCAAAGCATCTTCTGCTTTTGGGGGGTTAATGCATGACATCTCAGCTCCTGCACTGTGGCTTCTGCCATCCTTGTTGGCAACCCAAACAGGCCCTGCATAAATGGGATGACATTGCTAATGCTCCTTTTTGGCTGCCAGGGGACATGAGAAAATGTTTGATATAGAAGTACTATCTGCTACTAATGGTGATGCTGGCTATTTTCTGCTCTGTGCTCAAGAGCTTTAGTTGTGGGCTTAAGGCAATTTTTCAAAGCAGATTGCAGGTGTGTTGTCATCGCTTTTCTTTGAGCAGAATTTTGTCATTCCTGAACATACTTTTGTTTTTTTTTCTTTCCAAATGACTGACTTCAGAATATTAACTTACAATTTGTTGAAGAAAGAAAGACTAATAATTATATAAAAAAATTAAGGATACATGCTAGAGGGCTTTCATGTGTGAAAAACAGTTGAAAACAATTAATTTTATTCTGTATCAATTTGTCTGCCACCTCATCTCCAGCACACCTGGTGCTTGTGTATTAAGTGATGTGATTAATATCTGTCAGATATGGTTTGTTTTCTCACAAATTCTCTAGTAGTGTGGGAATCCTGTGAAAGAAATGCCTTTTCAGTAGCTTTTCTTTCTGTTTTCAGGTGTATCTGATATGCTTGTGTTTGCTGGAGGGGAGTGAAATTGGGGCTCAATTCAGTGTTTTCCAAGAGAATCCTTTCCTTCCAGAAATCCTTATTTGTCAAATCCAAAATAATACGTGGTGATGGAGGAGTAGACGAAGAAATCCAATGACTTATCCTGATATCTTGCCAGCCCAGTAGGTGCCAAGGAGACTGTGGAAGCCAGCTCCTTAAATCCCATACTTAACTGGTAGCAGATTATGTCTATTTCAGACAGGGTCCTAAAAGATTTGGAATGCTGAAAGCCCAGACTGCTAGCTACTGAGCCTGAGCAAAGGTTCTTAGTGATGCTGGTTCAGGGCTCTCCGTGCGTGACTGCCAACCATGCAGATAATCTGGGCTCCACCAGATCCATGGCTCTGGCATAGCCAAAGCACTGCTCCCATCACTGCTGGAGACAGTGGAACTTGTGCAGCTTGTGGGACTGCCCAATTTGGAACATACATTCAGAGACTGTCTATTTTCTAGAAGGTTTGAAGGTTTTGTTCCAAACTGGGACGAAATCCCTTTTTCAATGAAGTCATCTTTACTCTGCTCTGGTGAGACCTCATCTNAACCATTCTAGGATTCTATGATCTCTACACAGATGTAGAAGTGACATAGTTGTGCTCATTTCCTGTAGAGCCTGTTGCATGCATCACCTGAAAAACCTAAACCTCCTGTAAAGCTAAAATACAAACTGGAAGACTGTCTGGAAGATTTTATTTAAAACTATCTAGTTTTACAAATTTGTCATTATTAACTATTAGCAAGATTATTACATTCTTTTGTTTTGGGAACTTAAGAACTGATTTCTATTGACATGGAGGCTACTCCATGCCACTCACACTGTCCAAAGTGGTTGTTCAGGTGATATAAATATAGTTTGCTCCTACCTTTGAAGTATGTTTGTATCACCAGAATTGTTTATAGTGGCCTTTGTTTAAATGGGAATCAGGGTTTTGAACTGCAAATACATTTAATATGGTAAAGAAACACAAAGATATCTTGGGTTTATTCTGAGCTCATTAACAGAAGACTTCAGCAGCTTTATTCTCAGTCTACAGAACTGTAACTAAGAGGTCCTTTGTCTGTGTTTTCAGTTCAGATACAGCCCACAGAGGAAAAAAAAAAAACATTTAACAGCTCCCTTCTATTGTTTCCCGCTTGCATTTAGTTTTTGTTCTTGTTTTCATATGTTTTCATTTCTTTGAACAAATGGATTTAAAAAAAAAAAAAAAGAAAAGGCAGTATTCAAGCAAATGGCTCTTGTTTGAAACATAAAAAATGAATAGGGCCATGCAACTAAACAGGCTGTAACATGCTTTCAATGCTGATTGTCTGAAATACTGAGGCTCTACTCCACCCCCTCTGTTCTGCAGTTGTGGGCTTGAAAGCACCTCAGGCAAGAGACTAGTGGAGTAGTGAGAGCTCTGAAATTTTTGTTTGCATAAATTCATAATTAAATACTCTGGTGTGAAAGAGATGGGGAGAAAAATGTTTTGCCTGCTGCTTAGCAATTTGAAATTGGTTAGTTCTTTCTCTTTGTGGGGGCAGAAAAATACTGTCAAACCAAAATAAAATATCCTTCTCTTTACCTAGGAATGCAGCAATGCTTTTGCTCTTGCTTCACATGTACAGAATATACATTCAAAGAAACACTGAGAGAGTGTATCATTCAGAGAATGGGAATCATAGAGCAAATAATAATTCAGGTCTCTTGTACCCTGACAAACAGAATAGTATGACATTAATCTTGAATGTGTACACAGGGAAGTATAGTCCATCAATCACTTTGTTTTCCATCCAATTCTGAATAATTGTTTATTTCTGTTTTTCTGATATTCTCAGGAAAACCAACTTTTTCTAGTTCTCAGTGGGGCATTTTCCCTTGAGAAAGCATAGCTCATGTAAAATCTTCTCCCATAGTCTAGCTGATGTAGAATGATAAAAACCATCAGAATATATTCTAGAATATCTTTAGTAATTGCCCCTAGATTTTTTTCTTCTTAAGGATATAACTGTTTCTAGGAATAGCATATTTGAGATTTTATAGTTAAGATTTTATGTATCTGAGTATTTAGAAGATTTAAACAGAAATATGCTGGTGTTGAAGTATTTCTTTTTACATTGCAGATTGCCACGAGAGTTGGTAGTGTTTGTAAAGCAGCAAGGGGTACTGAGAACACAAGTAGATCCAGAATTAGGACCCTGGACCAAGCCACAATCAAACTTTGAATTCCAAATGACTCTTGAACTGACAGAGTAGGTACCTGAACTTGGCCATGAGAGATATGTCCATCCCATTTAGGTATATCACTCCTAGGTGTTGTCCCCTCTCTGATATTTTGCTGACAGTTTTTATCCATCTCCATTTATTGCTGTCTGCTTTGGTGTTGGAAACACCTTTCCTAGAGCATACCTTTCTGTGACAAAGCCAATTGTTAACATTAACAAACTAGAGTGTTACTTTGTAGAAGTACAGGTGAGGATAGCATCCCTTGTTGCAAGCACTTCCATAACTCCCCTCAGGGACACTGGTGGCCCAGGGACTACAGCAGCAGACTGGGACCCATGAGGTTTGGGTGGTTCTTGCAGTCTTGCCACTAATCAGTTGTAATATGCAGCAAGTCTTCCTACTTCTCTATGCCTTTACTTACATTTTTATCCTATTTCTGTGTTGTCAGTTGCAGGTTATTAAGGGGAAAAGAAAAGAAAGGCAAAGAAATTGTAGCCCTGTTTCTCCCTGTCTCCTGGGCACTGCCAAGGGTGGTACATTGTTGGACTGTGTGGCAAGGGAGAAACCTGAGGTCTCTCCCTGCTACCAGTCCCTCTCTCACATTCAGATGACATCATATCTGCACTATTCATCTAAGAAAAGTAAATTTTTGAGGGCAAAGATGTAGCTGAATATGAGTTTGTGCAGCTCATACCAACAGTTATCTCCATCTAGACAGGCTCATCCAATTTGTAACTCAATTTAAATAATTTTGGTGAGAATTTGAAGCTTATTCTTTGGTTGCTTTGGGAATGGAGGCTCTGTTTCAAATCAGTGCCAGTCTGGAATGACAGTTGTTACAGCCTGGACTCTTTGTCAGCAAACCCTTATGACCTGCCTCTCACTCTTTCCTAGATAAGATGCAGACACTCTAGGAATGTGTTTAACAGAGGCCCAATTGCAGAGGGAGATTTCTTTTGGCCCTATCTGCAGCATTTCTCTCTGGAATTAGGCTTGATGGAGGTGCAGAAGCAACATCCTGCAGGCAAAGCAGGTGTGACAGATTTGTGGTTTCAAATGGTTGGTTGGTGTAGGGGCAACAATGCTCTGGTCCATATGGTTTGGGTTTATTGTTGCTTATACCCCTAAGGAATCAGAGAGCACCCCAAATCTTGAGGAAGAGATAGAACAGAATGATAGGAGAAAGGGAAAAAAAAAAGCCAAGGATGTGTATGTGAATAAATTTCCACCATGAGGATGAAGGCAGGGGAAGACAGCTAAAAGCTGTCACATGTCAATCACACAAAGGGTAGGAAGCATATGCAATTCAGTTAATGCTCTGAGCAAAGGAGAAAGGAAAAACAACTGGTCTCTGGGTATTAATTATATACTGAGCTGCTAATAAGTTGGAGACAGTGATGGTGTGAGCATCAACTTCCTATATATATATCAGCTTTGGAAAACAAATACAATGAAGGATAAGACAATTTAGAGTAGTATAATATTAACCAAAGCAGCCCAGGAAAAGTTGGTAAGGAGTGCTGGCACTGCACCTGTACAAATATTTCTGCCCTTTTCAGGGCACTTGCTGGCAGTGATGCACAATAAAGGTGCATTGATCTTTTTTATCTTCAAACCAGTGGTAAGGTCTAAAATTCTGAGTGAACTGCAAGACCTCATTAATTTCAGCTATCAACAACGGTCTAATGTAAAAGAAAAAAAAGTTAAAAATCCCAAGCATCATCTCAAACAGTCCCTCTCTCATTATCTCAGCCCTTCCTGGAGAAGATCAATAAACAATTTGCATATTTTTTATCAATATTTAATGTAATGCAGCAGGATGCTTTTGATGGCTCGGGTCCTTCTGTGCACTCTTTTAACATGACAG
Source organism: Bucco capensis (assembly GCA_013396975.1). NCBI lineage: Eukaryota > Metazoa > Chordata > Aves > Piciformes > Bucconidae > Bucco > Bucco capensis. The sequence goes on along the minus strand of VWZO01009493.1, from coordinate 43,130 downwards.
AGACTAAGAGCCCAGCAGGTGCTCAGGTGCTGGGGTCAGTTCCTAGTTAAAAACATTAGGGATTGGTCTGGCTAAATAATCTACAGCTGCCCATCCAAGGGCAGGAGTGAGAGCTCACAGAGCATGGTGATGAATTTTAACGATCTGGGAAGACAAATGAGCCTGAGCTGCCATGCAATTAGTGGGCTGTGGAAAGATGTGTTGGGACTAAATGAGGGACATGATCTGCTCTTGACTCTCAGTGTGGTAGTAGCCCTCCCTCTGAAGGCTGTAATGAGGAAGGTAGATGAGATCCCAAACAGGTTGACAGAACAATTAAGGGGAAAATGGGAGTTGATTCAAACTGCAGTATTGCCATCGATGGCACAGACACACACACAGATCTTCTCCCTTAAGAAGCATGCACCACTCTTCAAAAGTGGAGATGTGCTCTGGGAATTCCTTTCACTCCCTGTGTACTTAAAAATAGAGATTTTAAAACATTTTATCCCTGAATCAACATTAACGTAAATATGAAATAGCTTGAAGACAAGGCCTGGTTCTTATCTTGCTTACTGAGGTGCAAATCAGGAGCAGATCCTCTGAAGTGTCTGCAATAAGAATGTGTTCCAGGATAGTGGATCTTGTCAAGATCTGTGTTTTGTGCAATAGGCAAATGGCAGTTTCCATCTAATGATCAGACTATTGTTTGAGTCTGCTTGATTGAGATTTTAAAGCTCTATGACAAATGTGGAGGCTCAGGAAACCTGAAGGAGAGGTTCTTGTGAGCTGCCTGAAGAAAACTCTGGAGTTATTCCACTGCCTCTGAAAAAAAATAAAAACATGTATTTTTAAAATGTGTCATAAGGAAAGAATATAGATGCTAAGAATAGTTACATTCAAGGAGAAATCAAATTATGAGTACTAACTAGATGTCAGAAGACCAAAGATGAGTTGAGATTTTACCTGTTTAATTAGGAAAAAAGTAGCATTCAGCTACTACAAATAATGCATCAGGCAGGAATAATCTGTTAAATAAATCTAGTCTCATTTTCTATATCAAAAAGAAAAAAAGCAATTTCCTTGAACAACACTCATTATTTGAGCATGTTCACTTAGGCTGATGATAGAAAATGACTGTAGATGTGAAGTCAGAATTGCATCAAGTAGATCTGGTTTTGTTGGTAGGACATATGTGGCATTTCTGCCTCATTAGAGAGAGATGGCTTGTCACACAGATCACATAGTGTTATTGCCTCTGTTGGGCTGGACAATGTCATGACCAGTGTGAATACTTGCATGAGCAAATTGAAAATGGTTTTCTACAAGTAGAATTGCATGTTATGTTATCTTATCCGATTCATAGCCAGTACTGAGCTGATGAATGATGGCATAGAGACAGCTTGCTTTTCATGAGTTTGTAAAATGCAGTGGTTGTAAAGATTGTGCAGGTAAACACAAAATAACATAATGAATGAGGCCAGAGGGAATCCATGCTCAGAATCAAGTACTCAACTCTGAATTGTAGTGAAGATTTTCACATGTTCCCAGGGTTTACTTAGATATGAAGAACAAGGAGGGTAACAGTTTTCTAAGTAGGCACAAAGAGCTGTAGTGCCCAGCCTGCTTCTTGGGCTAAAACACGGTCAGGAGATGCTTATGTTGATGTTCAGATAGATTGGGAAAATGTAGNGGGTATCACTCCCCACACTTTCCCGTGGGCAATGAGTTTAATGCTCCCTCTGCTGTGGGCACAGTTATGGCACCAGGGGCCACAGGAGACCACAAGGCATTTTCAGACTCTGCCTGTCTTCTTCCTATACTGTCCAAAGAACCAGCTACAGGTTGATGGCATGGACACATGGCCTTTTGTAGCCACCTAATTCAGCAGGTGAAAAAAAAAGATCCAGGGAAATGGCACCTTCTGGGAAAACACAATCTTTTCTTTTCACTGGTTTTTTTCTTTCATCACTGGCTTTTCTACCCATGACTCCATGTAGAGGACTGAGCTATCTGTAAGCTGTGCTTAAGCCCACAAGAGCCATTTAGGCTTCGCTCCATGTATCTGTATTGTGAACTACTACTTCGTTACACGCAGAGATTTATAGCAGACAAGGACAAAAGTATTGCTTTAGCTTTGCAATGCTTGCTGAAGAAAAAATCCAAACCTGGGAAAAAGGAAATGTTTCACATTTCTATACCACTGCGGTAAAAGCAACATATCAACTCTAGTTTACTTTTTAATTTGTTTAATTTGCTAAAGCTTTTTCTTTAAAAACTACCTGATTTTGTTTTTTAGTAAAGAGATTACCTTAATAAATATCTTTTCCAGCCATCTTTATTTAGGCCAACTAGTTAACATAGTACTCATGAAAATAATAACGTTATGCATACATGCAGACTTATCCTGTAGGAATTTTCCATTTCCAAACCTCATATTCATGCAGAGTGTTTGAAAATTCTGGCAGTACTTGGGATATTTAGTATCTGCTTTCATCTAGAATGGGAAAAAACAGGGGGGGGGAAAAAAAGAAGTACCATGAAACGGAAAATTAACTTTTGAGCTTAATTTCATGCACCCCTCGCCTCAGCCTGAGTAGTGCAAATTAAATTCTGTGCTAATTGACCAAAGCAGTTAGTGTTACACAGAAATCCATGATTTCTGTTTATCCTAGTTATCCATGTTATTATTTGCTTTTTACTCAGTGCGTGAACATGGGAAGGCATTTTTAACTAGGATCAGGAAGAGATGACTATTGAATAAATACCTTTTCTGCTAGAAATCTGCCTGGAGGCTGGCTGAGACTGGTTTAGTGAATGGATCCACTTGCTTTTGCTTTTTCAACACTTTACCTTCCTATTTCTGTCTCTCTGGCTAAATCTCTAAATATTGAACCAAATCCCAGGTAATGGAATTCTTTGTCATTTTTTTTGCCCTTAAAATTTGCTGCAGAACAGAGAGCAGTGCTTAGAAGAGGAAAGTTTTGCAAAAGCCCAGAGCTGTGCACAGCTGAGGCTGGTAGCAAGCTGGGTAGCTCTTCAAAATTGCCAGGTGACACCAGAGACCTCTGATAATCAGGATGTCCCCTCTGCATTAGAGGGACTATTGACTCTTTGTGTCAAATTTAGTGAACACTGTACAGTTTTGCCTGGGTCAAAGCAAGGCTGTTCTACAAATGTACAGAACATAATGTTAATAAATCCTATGGAAGTATGATCCTGTTCAGGTGGATGAACTCTAAAAGGACCTGACCATGTACTTTAGACCCAATCTTGAAGATACTAAATATACTTGCATACCCTTGGAATGATGACAGTAAAAAATACAGATGCCTGTTGACCTTCATATTAAGTTCTTTTTCTGTTGATACATTTGGCCTTATTTTGATATTCACTGAGCTGTTCCATTGACAGCCAGATTATATTGCAAACTGAGTTCTCTATGCATGGCCAATGAGCAAATAACACCCTCCAGATGCTGGATAGAATAGATCCCTTGCTGGTTAGCAGAACTGAAACAAGCTGGGAGACTTCAGTAGAAGTGCTTTTCACTGGTCTTGGTGCATTTTGAATGAGGAACTCTCATGGCAATGAGCACTTTTTATATCTTTTGAGCTCTGCAGATGAAAATTGCTGTATGGAAAGGCATAGCAATGAAGATTGCTAGCACTGAATATAGAGGAAATGAGAAGAAGTCTGGTAAAGTTGGTACAATTTCTGAAATTACTTAAACTATGAGTTATTGTACTTCTCCAAGATCACTGTTATTGATTGTGGGCCTAGATATGTTTCAACTGTGTGATTCTTTCTTTGCCACCTTTTTACTATCTCTAAAATGGCAATGAAAAGTACTCTTTTACTAATTCTCAGGTTTTTCACAGAATCACAGAATCACCAAGGCTGGAAAAGGATCTGGCCAGGATCACCAAGTGCAGCCTATGACCCAACAATACAGCATCAACTAAACCATGCCACTCAGTGCCACATCTAATCTCTTCTTAAACACCACCAGGGACGACGACTCCACCACCTCCCTGGGCAGCCTATTCCAGTGCCTAATCACCCTCTG
>VWZO01009493.1:27843-38160 GCA_013396975.1 Bucco capensis | reverse complement strand
TGCCCGGGTTTGGAATCAGAGTTGTCCTTCTCCTAGGATGACTGCCAGAAGGCTAATGAGCTCATCCTACCCATGCAAGGATTCTAGAAACATGGGTATGACTCCCCACACTTTCCCGTGGGCAATGAGTTTAATGCTCCCTCTGCTGTGGGCACAGTTATGGCACCAGGGGCCACAGGAGACCACAAGGCATTTTCAGACTGTGCTTGACCAACTATTGAAAATTCTATCATATCACAATCGCTATGCCCCAGATGATCTCCTACCACCACATCTTCCACCAGCCCTTCCCTGTTCGTAAACTAGCCCTAGTAGGCTCTCTCACCAGCTGCAACGGGAAGTTATCATCCCTACATTCGAGAAACCTTCTGGACTGCCCCTTTCTGCTGTGTTGTACTTCCAGCAGACATCTGGAAAGTTGAAATCCCCCCCAAGAACAAGGGCTGGTGAATGTGAGACATCACCAAGTTGCTGAAAGAATATCTCGTTGGTGTCTTTATCCTGGTCAGGTGGTCTGTAGCAGACTCCCACCAGGAGTCATATATTTAAGTTGTATTCAAATTCTGCTGTGGATATTAAGCAATATTTTAGGCCACAAGACTCTTTGAAACAGGAATAATCCTAAATAAGTGAGAGGGGTTATGGAATCTTGATCCTTGGAGATACAAAAAAAAAATGACTGAATGATTCCTTGAGCAATCCAATCCAAGTAGGCCCTGCTTTGGTTGGGTCAGATAACCTCCAAAGGCCCCTTATCAAATTGGTCTCTGATTCTAGGGTGAAAAAAAAGGCAGCAATGATAAGCTCTGCAGTTGCTTACAGACAAATGTTTTAAATACTCAGAGACTCCATGTAGGTTACACAGCCTCTGTGCATTTCCTTGCTCAACAATTTTAAAATGTAATAACACTTCAATGAACTTCAATATATTCATATTTTCCATGCATGCATTCTTAGGAGACATGAACATGTATTAACAGATTCAGACTAAGAGCTTTGAAGTTGTGCTGGTCCATTGATGTTGTTTTGTTTCTTGAAAATAAGCAATATTTAACATACAATATTTAACATATGACAAACAAGGACTGGGAGTTACCAGTAATATTAAAGCCATATGCTTGAATGTTGCAGCTTCTCTCTAAACCCAGCATAAGATTCTGCCTCTTGTTCATTTTCCTCTCTCTCCATCAGTTGTGCATCAGCTTTGGGTTACTAAAGCTTATAAATGGAAAGGTGGTGCAGAGATCCTAGACCAACTCTAAAATGCTGGCACAGAAGACTACTGTGCAGCTATTTCAGGGTGCTGCAAGGAATATGGCTGTGTTGGCATGGTGACTTTACTAAGCTGTACCTCTTAGTGAAGCTGTTTGGGCTGGTTTAAAATCTAACTTGTTGTGAGTTGCTTTTTGCCAAAGTCAGGCAACCTGAACAAGAAAAACTGCCCTTAAAACATTAGCTTGTTTCCTAACTTCCTTTAAGATCAAGAACACGGTGCAACTTCTTCTACTATGAAAGGGAATTGAGTGGTATTTTTGTCACCTGGAGATACTTTCAGCTGGCCTTAGCTTGAGTGCTTTGTGCTACAAGCAAGAAGAGAACAGCAATTAGTGATTGAGATAGTATAATGAAAAATTCAATGAATAGGAGTTGTTTCTCTGTGAAATTCCTATGTCATCTATGGCAAAACCAAAGAAATTTTAGGTGGTTCCAATTTTCACAATGAAGATAAAATTTTATTTCCTTTCTCCTTTGTTTAACTGGATGATAAACTACTGGAATAGGATCTTAGTTTCTTTGTATAATTGTGAGAAGGTTGAGCTCTGTTCTTGGTCAGGGTTCGCAGACATTATATTGTAGGTATGATTATGCTATTCATAATTTCACACAGCTCCATTCTGATTTCTGCTTTGTGTTCCTTCCTTTGATTGTACTTCATTCTGGGAAAATCCCAAGGTCTTCATCATATTTTCTTCTATTTTTCTCTGACTAATAATGATTACTTTTCTTGTCTTCTTATCAAAGAAGACATCACCTCCACCTGGAATTAATTCAACATGTTTATCTGCGTTGGGTTTTTTTAGTTCCTTTGGCTTCTGTCTATTTTTGGAGTAGTTTTAAGTGTCATTTCTTTCATATAAATTGAGGCATTAGATGTAGATGAAAATAAATAACTGTTGATTAGCACTTTGGTGGAAACAACTTCATAGTTGCTACCGGATTGAGGCCTCACTGGAGTCATTGCAAAGACTTCCACTGACCTCACTGTGTTATTTTAGCTTCTCATATTTGCACTCATCAATCATGTTCCTTCAGTGTAGCCCCAAATCTATTTTGTCCTCTGTAATTTGGACATAAACTGTTGGCACTGCCTCTCTGACCAGGACTCAGCAAAATTCCATGTGGGGGTCTCAATCTCTTTCAAATCCCCCTGTGTCCCAAGTCCTCAACCTTCCCCCCATATACATTAGTTGTTTTTTTGTTTGTTTGTTTTTTTTTAAACCAATGGAATTAGCTGTAGATCATAGTTTGGCACCATACTAGTGAGCTGAAGCATTTGGCTGTTAATCCAGAGTTGTTATCCAGAAGTTCTAGCTGGTGCATTTTATGACTAACAGATTTACTGCAGCTCCTGTGAGGGAGATTAGCTGACTCTGGCTTTGCCTTTGTTACACACCTTCATGGATGCAGATGATTACTTAAATTAATGCATCATTATTGAAAGTAAACACTCCTTTTTGGAGAAACAAATCAAATATGATTAAAGGATAGTGAAATGATTAGTGCCATCCATATTTCTTCAGGCTTAAGATGAGCCTGTGTCAAGCCCACTCCTAGAAATCTATTTGTAGTGTTGAATGGACAGTCATCACAACTGTTCCAGTGGAAAATTAGGAGAGAGATAGACTCCTCTTTGACTTGTCTTTCCATTGAAAGAAAACTTTGGAGCTAGTTTTAGGCATTTGATGGGCCTTATGCTGTCAGTAAAGAGAAACAACCTTTGCAGGCATCCTGGAGTTACTTACAAGTGGAGGCTTCATACAGTTCATTTTCCAGCATGAGAAGAGCCTTACTTCCACAGAGCAGACATCACTTACCACTTTATAGAGCTGGCTGTGAGGTGGCCAATCTCTGCCCATCCTTTTGAATCTGTGCAGAAAAGAGTTCAAGAGCGAGAGGAAGCAAGACAGTCTGTTTCTAAAGGCAGTTTTTAAAGGTATTTTGGTGAAAGTGTTCAGGAAAAGAAGTTGTGTTTTCCAGCCACAGCACCTGAGCCTGCTCACATATTTTGAATATTATCAATATTATTATATAATATTATATTATCTTTATATTATCAATATAAATTATATTATCAATGCTGAGACACAGTGCTTTTTTGTTGAATACACTACTGACAATATTTGCTGGATTTGGTCTAAGCATGCCCAATAGATAAGAACCTTCCAAGGGTTTATCTGCTCACCTCTTTATCTCTGAATTGTGATGCCTATTAGGCCAAACTAAAGCATCTAGAAGCTTGGATCTAGTGTTCTTCCATACTGCATGAAAACTTTTGTGTTTAGGGATGCAGGGAAATACATACTCCAGAATCCAGATGCTTATGGATGCAGTCACATTCAGAGGCAGTAGTGCCTNCTGGAGCTTCGTTCGCCAAGCCTAGCTACGACTCAACGACACTGAAGTCCAAGGTCTAGGGGACTTCTGTTGGTCCAAATATCATACTATACCCTTCTTCTTTGTACTCCAGTGCATAGAAACAACAGCTTTCTGTATGATAGAGATAACTTAGTTCTGCATTCATTTCTTAATTTCATACAGATTGTTATGGTCCGTGGGTTTTGAATAAGGCAAGGTAGTTGGTGCCAGGATCCCTTGGCATGATATTGTTGTGCTAGACATGCAAAACCAACAAAATATTGAATGCAGAGCCCTAACTGACTTACTAAGAGCTGGAAACAGGTGGCATCCATTAAAAAGCTGCACTTGGTTATAATTCCTATTCCCATCAAATAATTCCCAGATGCAGTTTGCCAACTGTAGGAAAAAGAGGAGCCTAAGTTTTACTTTAAGCAGAGCTGGAAGAGTAACCAGTTATTAGATATCTTCAAAATGTAACTGGGAGGGTCCTGAAAAGTGGTAAGTCATTTCAGATTCTGCTTTTGTGGAGGGCAAGGAGAAATATTTTTCTCTCTCTCAGCAAAGCATCCTTCCAAATTAAGAATAGCTGAAAAATGGCATCTCAGATATATTCTCCTTCTTAGAGGTGAGGAGGACCCTCCTTGCTCTCATTTTGCTTTTTGGGCTGATGCCAATCCCACTCCTGACCCCCTGGCTGGAGTCACTAAGTCCAATCCTGAAGGAGTAACAGGGCAGAGATAGTAATTGAAGCAAGAGTCTCCCAGATGCCATGACAGCATTTCCTAAAACCATTTAAATTGGTAATTTCAATGTTTCTTGTGATTAGTAAAGCTTTGGGGGAATATTTTCACTGCACATAAAGAAGGACATGCATCTGTGCCTTTAAAGGATGAGGCACACTCAGAATATTGCCACGTGGTTTGCAAGTTAAAGACTGCAACTTCTCCCTAGTGTGCTTGTGTTCACCAGATTCATCAAATCAAAAATAAATTATAATTTCCCTGGCTATTGTGTTTAACAAAGCTTTGGAGACATCACTTGTCTTATTAACATTTATATTCCTTTTTTTTTTTTTTTTTTGCTAATATTATCTCAGAGAAATTAAGGAAAGCTTATTAGTATTTGAAGTGGTGGAAAGAATATTTTTTGTCTTCTTAGTGCTTAATGAATTCTGTTGATGTAGCCAACGGTTTGTATGTTTAATGAAATCACATATTTCCTCATGTTCTAAAAGATAATATCCTTGGTGAGATGGGAAGAAAGAATTCAGTTTGAGTTGGTACTGAGAGAATTGTTCTTATTTTATTCTGAAGAGTTACTGTCAAATATCCAAGTATTTGGGAGGGATACCTAGATTATCTCTATGAACCTGCATCTATAGAATGGCATCCACAGACATTAACTGTTCTAAAGCAAGATTCATCCAATGTACAAGCAAATGCACCTGCCTAAAAAAGCAGAATGGTAAAAATCCTTTCCTTTCTTACCACGTAGTATGTACACACCTGTGCTTTTCTATAGGATAGTCTATGCATTGCAAAAGATTATTATGAATCATCAGAGTATCAAGTATTATGCAAGACCCAACTTGGAATGACACTCATCCTTTTCTTAGCTCCCTCAGTCCACAGATTTTATTTGTTTATTGTTTAACATATTTATTTTTTTTTTACTTTGTTGAATTTTATTATTCTACAAGCTAAATTTCCTCATTTCTGCAGCTTCTGTGGTATGAAAAGGAGGGTGTGGAGATGCAAACAGAGCTATTTCCTTGTGATTAAACCATCCCTTTTAAGAGGCTATAGTGTAAATAGTCTCTTGCCCATTTATCATAGGAATATTCTGAATATTCAGTAATGTCAACTTGTAGTGCCTGTAAGACTTCACAAAATAATTCCTACTCCTAGAATTACAGCCTGTAATAAAACCATGTTGAATTCCTAAGTGCATCCTAACTACAAAGGGAATTATCAGACACAGGCCTCAGTGGGAAATTCATGTGCCTGAGCATCACAGAAAGTAGCTGTTGTGCCATAAATTCCTTCATGCAGGGATCATTCTGTCTCTCCTTGATGATGCTTAGGAACAAATAATTATATTAACTAAACATAATGCATCTCACATATCACACAGTGGTAATTGTTTCATGTGGAGTTGCTATTTCCCATAGGTTTTAACATAATACTTTTGATTTCATGGCAAATGAACAAGTAAATCATGTTACCCCCGTAACATTTCTGTGTGACCCTATTTTGGATGCATGATTCTGTATGATGCATGTATGAATTGAGGAGACATAAAAGACAAGAGCTGGGTTGTGTTAGTAGATATTACTCTATTGCATTTGAGATGGATGTGATAACTTTTCCCTGAGCATAGCTGGGATACAGATCACATGACATGATCAAAACTCAGCCACTCTAATGTTTACTCTGCTTTTTTTTAAAACAAACAAAGAATATTTGTATTCAGCATGTAGTATTCCCATCTGATTGTGTATCTGCAAATTTGTACTCTTTGCCTTCCTCTCCCAGAAAATATGTTGGTATGAACTGCAGCTATACAGAAACGTAATCAAATTGTTTTGTCAAGATGCAATTGCATTCATATCCACCTATATCACANTCCTGCTGGTCACACTATTCTTGATCCAGGCCAAGATGCCATTGGCCTTGCGTGCTGCCTGAGCACACTGCTGGCTCATGTTCAGCCGGCTATCAACCAATACTCCTAGGTCCCTCTCCGCTGAGCCACTCTCCAGCCACTCATCTCCCAGCCTGGAGCGCTGTATCTACTCCCCTGTGACAGATTGGTCCTTTTTGCCTCATGATAAAGCTACATACTGCCTTGTGAGCTCTGGTCCCTCCCTTTATGGTGGTATGTTGCTTTGCTTGGTGCTGTGTTCAGGAGAAGCTCCTCTTTTGAAATCCCCCAATGCTAAATTGATAAGAGTCTGATGCTCCAAGACATCCAGACTTCGGACATTTTTCTGGACTTTTCCTGAAACTTAGTAATAGCATCGCCATAGTTCTGCAAACAACCTAGGTTTTATCCTCAGTTTTACAATAGGTTGAAGTAATTTCTTGAGAGGAATGTTAATCCTGGAGCTTTTCAGTATTTCTGCTAACTTGACAGGAAATGGATGAGCTTAAATTTAACTTTCCTCCTTTACCTGACAGTCATTTCTTTACATGATGCAGTTGAGACAATTCATAAGAAAAACAAAGAAAACCACTCATCTATGAGAGAAAGGTATGATGCAGAATAAAATCTTGTGTTAGTCTTTCTTAGCAAAGACTTGTAAGCTCTTTTGTGCAGGAAGTCCAAATCTCCATTTAAATGTTGCCATTCCAAGCAGGCTGCAGAGGGCCTGTTTGCAAAGGTCTGTAGTGAAAGGACAAGGGGCAATGGTTTTAAATTGGAGAGGAATAGATTTAGACTTGATATTAGCAAAAAGTTCCTTACCACGAGGTTGGTGGAACACTGGCCCAGGTTGCCCAGGGAGGTGGTTGAGTTCCCATCCCTGGAGGCATTGCAGGTGAGGCTTGCCAGGGCTCTGGGCAAGCTGCTCTAGTTGGGGATGTCCCTGCCCACTGCAGGGGGGTTGGACTAGATGAGCTCCAGAGCTCCCTTCCAACCCAAATGATTCTATGATTCTATGATTTTGCATGTATGTGCTGCATGGGCATGAATTGATCAGTTCTCTTTGTGAGAACATTAGGGAAAGCCAAGTTTCCTCATGCAGGATGATTGATACAGAGTGAGTTAGACATTCAGAGACAGCTCGTATGGCAAGGGACAACACAAATTGCTGAATATCCCAATACTCTGCAGCAGCTATGCGTGGTATCTTTGCAGGCTAAAATGGAGCTTGCTGATTGTCTAGGGCTGGTTCTTGGTTTCAGTCAGTCAAATGTAGCTCTATGGGAAGACTGAGATATTTTTGTAGCTGAGTGGCTGTAAAGTCAGCCTGCTCCTGGAGAAGCTTTTAAAGTCTTTGGCTTGACATTACCTCAGCTAATGTGCAACTGGCATTAAAACTTCCCCTAAAGCAATACATTTAATTGTATGCTCTACTAGAAGAGAAAGAAGACTAATTGGTCCCAGATTTATTCTATCAATAAAGACAAATTATTTTCTCTTTTTTTCTTTCTGATCTAAATATTAAGTATTTAGAGAGATTTCCAGACAAATCCAACTCTTGGTTGAAAGATAAAAAGCCCTGTGTTAGTTATGCAAATCTTAACTGCTTATACCAAACAATGGCTTTTAATATGTCTAATCTGTTTCTCACAAGAAAATCTTAGTTAAATATTTTGCATGCTATATTCTAACATGATTAATTTGGCCATTTCCATTTTTGCTTTATTTATTATAATGTACTATGAGGAGGAACACTAAATTTATCTGTAGCATTGTTCATTACCATTTTCACAAACAATGACAATATTCTTTAAATGATGCTATTGTGTTAATTGAGAGGGTGGAGTTTTACTCTCATGGTTCAATCTTCAAAGAAAAAAAACAAAAGCAACAAACAAAAAACAACAAAGAAAAAAAAAAGCCAGAAACCTGGCCCTTTTTCCTCCCTTTTCCTTCCCATTCTGTTTAAAGACCTACAGCAGCATGAATGAAACATCACCAAACAATTGCAGCCCCCTAGTCTCCAGGGAGCTAACATATTTTTTCAGCCTTTATAATGAAAAGAACAAATATCAGACTCTCACTATTAGTGTGGCTTCAATTCTCCTCCCCTTGCATTATTATCTTTTTTTAACTCGTTTTTAGAGAGCTGCAGGTTACAATTCCCAGCTCTGTGCAGAAACCCTAATAATGGGTCAGAATTCACATGCACACACACACATGCATACATATATTCTTTTCTTTCATAGAACTGCAAAAGATATTCTCTTGGTAATTCCCTATTCACTGATTTACACCTCTTGCCACTAATCCAGTGCAGAACCAGATTACCAACCAAGCCTTTTGAAGCCTTGATGTTACTTTGCGTGATAAATTGGGCACAAGACTAAAATTGAAAAGAAATCCTGTTTTTATTATTGGAGACAAATGTAGCAAGCAGGAAGCATATGTTGTGCTTTGGAGCTCCTGCTGGGGAGAGGGAGCTAGAGGGTTCTCCCACCAATCACTTCCTTCAAACAATAGCCAGGGTCCACCTGGGACGGAGCCTGTGCCATTAGTCTTGACTGGAGCAGCCATCTAATGCCACCAGGCAGCCCCAAGGAGCAGAGAAACTCACCTGATAAAATGTCACACAGAAAAGACACCAAAAAAATCAATAGGTTGGATATTGATTTGCATTTTTCTGTTTGTTTTTGTTGTGTTTTTTTCTTTTTTAACAATTTGATAGAGGAATATGCTGATCAAACTGGGGGGGGGAAGGGGAAGAAGTATGTTCCAGAAGCTAGCTTTAATGTTAGTGAGGTAATGCAAGGATCACAATAAACACAGAGACCAGCAAGCCCTGTGTTTTTGCAAAGGGCACAGTTGAGTATTGATCTGTATTACAAATGATAATGAGGTTATTTTGTGCCTCAGTGAAATACCTTAACTGTTTCAGTGCTTCCAGTGCATCAGAGTTAAAGTGCTGGAGCCTATGAATTTTTAATACCTTCAACTGCACTCCCTAAATTTTTTCTGGCTTTCCAATAGCTATTTCAGTTTTATATACCGAGGCTATTGCAACTACTTCTTTAGACAGTTTCAGCTTCCCATTTCAATGGAACTGTTTGTGAAACAGTAGTTACTTAAATCCACCTCCACAGAAAGGAGCTTTTCTTTGCTAACATCTTGTAGTCTTTCACATCTAAAACATCTTAAGTAAACCAAAGGAATGAAGCTTTCAACTTTTCTGCATAGAAGTGAAGATCAGTGCTTTTGGAGAATGTAGCACATTATTTGAAATTTATTCTGGCACTACCTTGCCTTATTTTGTTTTGATCAATAGAAAATATGTCCTAATTGTGCATGACTCCTCTTCTGAGTTGCGTGTTTGAAATGCTTGCTTGGTTAGTGAAGTGATGTGAATAAATTATTAATGTGAAGGCCAGATTCTTATTTAGTACAACAGCTCTACATTTGTAATTGGACTAACTGAGGCTAGCAGCAGTAGCATATAGTATGACCTGGAAAGGAAAGATTTGCTGTTACAACTTTCTACTAAAACAATTCCCAGAATCTCTAGTTCTTTGTGAATATATACACTTTTTTTTCTCTCTCTAACTTGTTTTCAACAGTTGGCTAGAAAGCAAAATACAAGACAGAAGAGTCGACTAAAGTTGATTTCTTCTTTGGTGAAAAGATTTTGTGCAGAGAACAACTTTTTTCTGTTTAGGTATTATAAAACTATTTACATAGCTAAAAGCAATCTCTGGCTAGCATTACAGAATTCAAACGATCATAATTTCTTTTTCTCTGTAACTATTCAAATAATAATTAACAAAAAATAACAGAAAACGATAAGCAGTCATTTTTAGGCACTCCAAGCTAAAGCCATGTCTCTTTCATTCAAAATTAATAACTCCCCAAAATAACGTAACCTGAGTCAAAAAAATGTGCTTAAGCCAAGACAGGCATGTATAAGAATATATATAATATATATTATATATATAAATATATAATATAAATATATATATAATATATATATATTATTATATA
>VWZO01009493.1:2488-27818 GCA_013396975.1 Bucco capensis | reverse complement strand
ATAAAGATATATAATTCAGAATAATATATTATTCTGAATTATTAATAATATATTAATATATTATATATATAATATAATATAATATTAATAATATATTATTCTGAATCATGAAGTTAAATTTTACAAACATGCTTTTCTTGATTTAATAAGACTGGAAGTACCCCTAGTTTCAGAGAATGTGGGAGAAAATGTTTCAAACCCACGAATTTCTCACCGTTTTCAGACCCTGTGTGTTACAACTGTAGTGAAGCAATAATGATTTACACTGACTGTTGACCCAGACTTGTGGATTTAAGTGGGCTGTATTTTCTCTAGGAAGTGCTGTTTCTAAATAACAAGGACATTATAAATTATATCCCAAGGGCAAGATATTAGAAATGGTTGGTGGGAGCTGATGTTTTTATCACTGATGTAAACAGGAATTAAGCACCAGTAAGTGCTTCTGGGAATGCTCCTGTTAAAATTCTTTCTTTCCCTTTTGCCGATGAAATCAGAAGGCCATGACCCACTTTGGGTTTTTCTCTTGGTTATAGACTGATATATTTCCCTGCTTCTAATTTAGATTAGTTTTCAGACTGATCGTGAGTTGAATTCTTCCTCTTGGTGCTCTTCTGTCTGCAATTCTCTATGTAGGGGTTGATGTGCAGAAGCAACTACTTTTCTTTGGTGTTATTCTTGTTGGAGCCTGTGACATCTGAGGTCATGCCTAGCTTGTACTGCCCAGCTACTTTGCTCTTTCTAGACTAAAATTAGTGTCTATGAAAACTTATTTGTGGCAAGCAGCTGCTCTAGCTTTTCAGTTTCTCTAGGGCAGAAGGTTGGAAATAACAGGAGGAGGGAATAAAGGAGGCTGTTGCCTTCAAAGGATCCTTAGGTATGTGAAAGGAAAGTAAAAAAAAAATCAATTGCCTAAAGTGCTAGACAAGAATCCCTGTGAAGTATCTGGTTACAAAAGGCCTGCAGAGCACTGCCTTGCTATTGTCAGTGGGATCAGAAAAGAGAAACAATTCTTTGTGATTTTAATAATCAATTCCTTATGCATTGAAAAGCAAACAAATACCCCCCCCTGCCCCCCCCAAAGCTCTAACTTTTCTTAAGTTTAATCATTGATCAAAGTTAGTTGCATGGGATTATTGCATTGTGTCTTGATGTAAAGTTCATGCTGTGGTTTATAACATCTCAGTGCTGCTTTCCCAAGCAACCATGACACCCCATTTATCACTATCTAGCCAGAGATATTTTGAAATACAGATAAGCTGTTAGCTATTAGAGCAGTAGCATTCAGGAGCTCCTCTGACTGATTTACAGCCTGTTGCAGTAGGACTATTTGCAGAGGTCTGAGAGTGGGAGCTAGTTTGTATGAACCATGATCGTGCTTTCCTGGTTATTCTTGTTCCAGGCATATGTTGTGACCCCACAGTCCTACTCTTTCTTTATTAGTAACTACACTGAAGCATAATTGTTTTTGTAATGCTTTGTGGAGTATTCTGTAATTAACTTCATTTTATTCTTAAAAAAAAATATATATATATATATAACTCTCTATTTCTGGGATTTAATCCTTGACATTGCTTTTAATCTCATAGTTATTTGTTCCCTCTGATAATCTCTGTCAAAAGCCCTTTGAAATATCAAATCATTTACACTCACCACATCCCCTTTACCCACTATTTTATGAGCCTTTGCAACACATTCTAGAAGGTGAAGGGGCACAGTTAACTCTTATGAGAGCTCTGCTGGTGTCATCCTATCAGTGGATATTTATCTATATGCAGTATTTCTCTGTTCATAGTTGCTCAGTCCCATCTGTTTCTCCACCAGTGAAGTGACCCCTCCAAATTGGCTATCATATGCTTGCTGCAAAAGCCATTACTGAGGAATATCCAGTCTGGATTTTAGAGAGGGGAGATTTTAGAAAAGAACTTGACTCAGGTGCTCTGTGTGCAGCACAAGTGGGAAGTCCTGCCATATAAAAGATTATGTGAGTAAAAATCTGTTCTGATTTGTAGATCTGTGCCTGTCCAGGAACTGGCACTGCCTCTCAGGCTGTGGTACAATGGGCATTTGTATTGTTACCTCATGGTTTTAAATAATAGCTTTAATTTCATGCCTACTTTGTGCTCTTTTCTCAATATCCCATAGCTCAGCAAACTAGGTATCTCACACAGCAACCCTGCCTAGCCTGTAGAGCTGAAATGGGTATGGTTCCCAGTTTGATGGGAAAAGGAGTCACAAGGGGGATGATGGATAACCACAAAGTCGTATTTCAGCCTTTCATTCATCTGTAGCTTGTGGATTGCTCACTTATCCTGTCCTTCCAGCTCTATGGGTTGACTCCAGGTTCATTGATGGGCTCCCCACTCAACTGGGTGCAATTGCTCTTACCTCTCTCTCTCTGAAGCCCTTTTTTTCCAGTTTCACACTTGTCCTGGAAAATGATCAGTATTTGCTTGGGCTCCCTTTTAGCTCAACATTGCCAACATATACTGTCCTCCTTTGCAGTCCTGCTAAAGACTCATATTCTGTGTTGCTTGTGCAATTTACCTAATGTCTAAGCTGCTCAGCTTCTGAGCTAAGCTTCAGTAACCTGTGGGTGGACTTGGAGTGATGCTCAGTGACTCATCTGTCACTCAGATTTCCATGCAACCAGCTTTGAAATGTTTGCTGGCAAGAAACATTCACTAAGGGATCAGATACTCTTCCACTGAAGATCTTCAGTCATGTGAAGCCTTCAAAGGATTATTTTCTGGCATCAAGAAGCATTTTGAAGTGATGATAGTGAAGAGGCCATTACTTCCAAACAAGCTGGGCTCTAGCCTGGCATCACTGCTGGTCACAGGGAATCATAGAATCATAGAATCCTAGAATGGTTAGGGTTGGAAGGGAGCTCTGGAGCTCATCTAGTCCAACCCCCCTGCAGTGGGCAGGGACATCCCCAACTAGAGCAGCTTGCCCAGAGCCCTGGCAAGCCTCACCTGCAATGCCTCCAGGGATGGGAACTCAACCACCTCCCTGGGCAACCTGGGCCAGTGTTCCACCACCCTCATAGTGAGGAACTTCTTCCTAATGTCCAATTTAAATCTACTCCTCTCCAATTTCAAACCATTGCCCCTTGTCCTTTCACTCCAGGCCTTTGCAAACAGGCCCTCTCCAGCCTTCTTGTAAGTTCCCTTTAAGTACTGGAAAGTCAACAGTGAAGCTTAGAAAATAATGCTTTCTGCACACCAGAGGAAAACACAGCAAACATTTTAGCCAGTGACATCTCCTAGTCTGGTGTGAAACAGGTCTAACACGGTTACCTCCAAAATAACTAGAGCAGGTAACTTGGACTTAAAAGTAAATTTTCTTTAGTTGTACACGTGCCTCATTTCCAGAAGGATTTATGCTATAGATGTATTGTTAATCTCGGAGAGGTTGGAAGATTTCAGGCAAGGATCCTACAGAATTTCCTAGAAGTATTTGTACCAATTATCTTAAATTCAAATTGTTTCACAAAATCAAAGGGGAATTAAGATTTTAATTTCTTTCTTCCCTTTTGTTTTTCTTCATTATTTTACAAAGCCTAGAGACTAATCCCATCTTAAACATGAATATAAAATAGATCTAACAGATGTTCTGCCTGCTACAGAACTTTATTTCAGCAGGCATGGTCTGCATGTAATATGCACTTGAAGGTCAAATCTTCTATAAAAATACAAAGACTTGGCACTATTTAATTACTTATGTTTGTAATTTTTTCGAGTGAGTTTAGTGAATGATTAATGGTATTGGCTTGAAACAAGCACAATGCTGGCAAGCACTGTGCAAACAACAACATTGCTAATGTACTTCTGTCCTGACCTGCAGCACCTTTCTATTCCCTTTTCCCATCATTCTGGAACAGATCCTCATAGCCCTGTGCCAAACAGACTCCTGTTTTTCCAAAGCACACAGCAGCTGGAATGAAGTGGGTAAGGACATTAGGACTCCAAAGCCTGAGGTGCTTTTATTCTGCTACTGTCTAAGTGGAAGCAACTGGATTTTGGGCTCTGTTCTTTCTTCAGGTGAATTGTATTTTACAAGGACTGTATGTGTTATACACATTACCACCTGGATTTTGCTGCACTATGAACTTGAATTAGGAGCTGAGGAGTCCTGTATATGCTGTTAGTGTGGAAGGGACTTGAGCAGATAGAAAGTGAATGTGAGATATGCATATGGATTACTTCTTTTTCTCTCCTATTTTCCTCTGTAATTTCCTTTAGAAAAAGGAGGTAAAAACTTTGAAAAAAAAAAAAATCTTGCTTTCTGAAAACTTTTGAGAAAATTGGACCAGAGAGAAGAGAGAAAGAACCTCCTAAGCAACTGTTTTACTATTTGCTTCCTGGCAGAAATGTAGAAAGTGTTTGGAAGATGTGCACATGTTATGTTTATGTCAATATTTCTCACAGAAAGAGAGTGTGATATTTTAACCAGCTGTACTTTTGTTGAGAGCAGCTTGCTGTGCAGTTTCAGGATTTTCAGGTAGCAAGAATTTCAAAAAGACACTTATGTCAACCTCCTTATGAATTGTGTTGAGTTTCACCTAGCTCAAGTAACAAGCCTGAGTACACAGTGTCCACAGAAGTCAGAGGCATCCAAATCTAGAATACAAACATTCCAGATTCAAGGTCATTCTTAGGTCTTTTGGTTTTGGCTCTAACTATGGAATTTAAATCTCTTGAATATGACTTTAAAATCCTCTATTTCAGGCCATTCAATGTGTGTGTCTTCTTTTTGTGCAGAGCATGTCTCAGAGTGTTGCATTTTATTCTGAAGAATATCCATTGGCTTCCAAGTTTGGAACTTGGGCTTTAACTAAATAGTTCTCATATGTTTCTCTTAACTAAGGTTTTCATTGAAGTTTTATGTTCCTCTGCTTTTCATGTGCATGTAAGCATGCGTGTCTACTAATGGTATAATAATAATACATATTTTTTTGCCTTTTCATTTATGACAGAGTGGTTGTCGAAGATGTTGTACACTTTCCTAAAATAATTTCCAGCTTTTTTGTTGCCTTTTATCCCTGTTTTTGCCAAATCTTTCTTAGCTATTTTAACAATAGCAAGAGAGAGCCTTTCAGACTAAGATGGAATTTGCAATCTAATCATGTACTACATGTCTTTGCAAAGAACAAAATACAAAGGCAAAGACAGAAAGTGAGAGAATTTTATTTAATGCACTGGCATGAAGTGTAAATACATACTGCATACAGATACTAAACTTTCCTAGCTCTGATATGAAATAATTACCCTAGAGACCTCTGTGTAAAGTAAGTCCTATATAACCATTCAAATATAGATGATGTGATTCAGGTGACCTCTTCTTAATGCTAAAGGTCATCCACCAAGTGTAAATGTGAATGTTTACTTTGCACCAGGTTTTAGAAGAAGAGAAGAAAGTGTCTTTTCTTTCCAAAATTAATACAAATAACTATTATTTTTGTGAAGCACAAAAGACATCACAGTGTGTATAGTGTCAGTCATATAAATTTTTTTTGAGCCTAGGCTTTAATTTGGCTGAATGATTTGAGTTACAGACTTGGTGTCCTCCTGTCCTGGAGTGATTAAAATTCAAGAAAAGAGTGTATGTCATGTTCCCTTTTTGAACTTTTAAATTTCGGACACTCTTTCTTTAAAAAAGACTCAGCAGCCAGACTTCTTATGCCCCCCTTCTTCACCCACAAAAGAATTTGCTGGGAGGAGCCGAGAGAGAAACTGATAAGGAAGAAAAACGAAACCTCGCAGATGCACAGTGTGAACAGAAGCCTGAAAGCATGTCACGTGAGAAAGTTCTCCCTTCCGGTTCCTGCTTGCTGTTCCTTTTTTCTGCTTCCTGTCTCTCTCTTGAATTGACTGTGCTTTGGTTCAGCTTTTTCTCCCTTTTTAGAGAAAAGGGGGGCCTCTGGCATTCTTGAAATTCCTCTGGATGTTCTTGAAGGTAGAGAGGGAGTGATAAGGGGGGAGGAGGTGTTTTGATTTGAAACCTGCCGAATTTGTGCTGGCAAGACAGACATTAATGATTTATGGTAGGGAGAAAGGGCTGAAAGCCATCTTTGAACTAACCACCTTATCTTTCTTTATTGCTTATCTCTTTCATATTGTTGTACCATTTAAATTTAGATAAAGCTGTTCTTGGAAATTCACTGTCTGCGTGCCTAGTGCTTTTGGTTTTGTTTATTGCTGTCCCCGAACACAGCCAGTCTAGTGAGGGCTGTGGGGGAGAGAAGGCATTTTGAGAAGCCTTCTCAGAAAGATTGTTCTTTTGACCCTAGCTTCTGGTCAAACCAGGACACCTCCATAAAATAGAAGTGTCTTGTACAGATCTGTGGCCAACAGAGGTCACATTTGGACATCTAATATAATCCTCCATTCATGAGCTTCCTTTGTGGTCCCAGCACCTGTTCTTTCATGCCATGATCATTGCCTTTCTACATGGATAATGGCAACTAAGACTTGTGCTGTGTGATTCAGCACCAAGTTTTGCATGGAATCTCTAAAATTGGCAAGAAGTAATTTGTAAAAGATTCCTCCTGGCCAACCCTTCCTCTGAAAGTGTCCCACAAAATTCAGAAAGATCACATTTATTTTTTTTTGTGTTAAACTAGTTTTTTAGGCAGCTGTGATTTTCTTTGAAACTTCTAGCATATAGAAAATTCACCTTTTTGTATCATGCTGTCTCCACTTGTAAAAAGAGGATAATAACATTTAATTGTCCCTAGACAACATACATATCAGTATACACTTATTTTCCCCAAAAATATTCTGAAAGTACAAAATGGTATATTCTGTGAGTGCTGAAGAGTTATTATAAAAAATTGAAGAACTGAGAGATTTTTTCATGATTCATTAGGAGTTAAAATGTGGCCTTCTGCTATTGAAGCAGAGTTTTTACATATTTACATTACTGAAGGCAGGCAACATTTCATTTTTTTTTTAATTTTTTTTAATTTTATTTTTCCCTTGTCAAATCTGCTGAAGGTGCCACATTTTATTTCACTTCTAGACACAAACTTCTCTATTGTCTTCATCTGTCTTCTCCAGCTACACAAATTCTCTTTTACTAGAAATACACAGAGTAAGCTGATTGGGAAAGGGAAATGTTCAGAGAACAACCATGCATGTTTCTGTAATTCAAATTAATTTTTAGGGCTCATTAAAATTCAACTCAATCTTTGTATTATCTTGCAGTGACTCTGAGATGACATGAGCCCATAGCAATAGTATAAACTTGAAGTTTTGATTAAAAAGGAACCTAGGAAACCCACGCAATTTGCAAATACCTTATACACACTATTTCTGTGATATGAATGAGCTGTAGAAGGAAAAAAAATAAATGGGAATGGAAAATTGTTAAAAGATTGTCAGACATAGAGGCAAACGAGGGAAGGAAGAAATAGAATCCTCAAGCAAATTTTGAAGCTATGTTTCAATTCTATTCCATCAGGGTCAGCAAAGGGATAGGCTAGAAGTAAAATTATAGTACAGAAAGGTCAGAAAAAAGAAATCAATGACAGGAAAAATGTAAGTCTGAAGAGTAGAAATGTCTCTGTTTTACAAGGAAGGGAGACAAACGTGCTAACTTGGCTTGGAATGATGAATGAGACCTTTCTTAGAGCATTGCAAAGAGATTTTCCTTCCTGGAGGGGAAAAAAGGACTAACAAAGCATTTGACCAGCTTTACCTGCCTGTGAGAAGCTCACTAACCCCAAACCCTGCAAATGGCATGGGAATAAAACCCACCAAAAGCCACATGAGCCTCAGTTTCTGTCTGAATGAATAACGTGTGAGGAGGAACGGATAAGGGATTCCTAAGTGGGCATGTTAAAAAAAGGGCAAATGAATTGATTCCTTTTCATAGGTGCAGGAAAAAAAACACAGGGCATGTAATTTTGAAGGCTGAAATGTCAGCAGCCTAGGAAAAAAACAAATGAAACCAACACAAATGGTAATACATAAGGGACATATTACTGCCTGATGGCATATATGTTAGACTCCGACAGGAAGCATGTGCACAGCCTGAAAGGAAAGTATGTGAGTTTCAGATTTCATGGAAAGTGACAGTACCATATGTAGTTGTTAATGAGCTTGTAGTTTGCTAACTATGCCTAAAAAAGCTTATACAGCTGCTTGGTGAGTTCAGCTAGAAAAAGCTCTTCCTAATTCTCTTGGAGATGTGGTTCAAAGAGGGAAGCACTTAAAATCTCTGAAATCATTATTATTTTTATTACTTGTCCAAGGATCTAGAAACTTGAGTCTTTGGTCTGTTATGCCATATTATTGGGCTAGATATTGGCTGGAAGGCAAAAAATAACACATCCATTTGTTGGCTTCAGTGGAGTCTGGAATTCACAGCAGCCAATCATCTCCCTGTATGAGTTGAGTAGATCTACTTGTGGCTTCAGTGGAGTTGTCAGAAGAGATGGGGATGTTAGGCTTTGACAGAGCTGTGAAGGTTCATTACTTTGTAAATCAGCTTCATTTGTCGTTAGAATTTGTGGTATTTGCTTTTCCCCATTAGCAAGACTGTTGTGAACCCCCTGGAAATATTCATGGCAAAAGTCAAGTTGTTTGAAAATGGAAATGTGATCAAAAGAGCTTTCTGTAGAATATGACATCAAATTGCCACAACAGCTGCAAGAAAGAGCAGAGAGATGTGTGAGGTATTTGGATTGCAGGGAATTAACAAACAAGGTTTTGATTATCATAGGCAGGTGCAAGAGATGTGTTTTTCCACAGTTTCTCTTCAACATACATATTGACCACATGGTGCATGAAAGTGGATCAAGTAAACTGCAGAAACAGCATAAAATCCACATAATGACTGTAGAGAAGGAACAATCCAAGCAGGGAAGAATAGATTAAGGCAGTCTTATTTGCACATAATTTGTTCCTTTGTGAAAATGCTGAAGATCTTAAAAGCCTTGGTAAATGCCTTTAAGGGAATATGACAGAAAAAGGAGCAAAAAAAAAAATCAATAGTCTTGATTCTTTTTCTCCTAGTTTGCATTAGTGTAACCTACTGGCTGAGTCTGGGTAATTTGGATGTCATCTAAATTTGCAGTTCAGACAGACTGCTAAATGTAGCTCAACAAGACAGAGCCTTGTCTGTCTGATTGTGACTAATGTAGAGAAAATGAGGTGTCTGATAGGGAGCTCAAAAGTGCCATTCCTCATGTAAACTGCACATTTCTATTTTTCATTCCTTTTCAGTTAGAAATTACATCAGGAAACAAAGCACACATGGAAAATGCACAGGAAATCTGGCTTTTGCATTGGCCATTTTTTTTGCAAATGCTGCAGCCTTCTTTGATGTCATAAAAGATTAAGCAATTAGTGAATTAAAGAGAAAAATGATTTTTTGGGGGTGTCATTAATCAAGATTATTTCCTTTACCCTGGGGGGAGGAAATACCATAGGCAACAAGCTGTAATAATGCTCAACAAGCTCTAATTCATTTGAACTCCTTTCCCAGTAGAAGCTGTGCAACTTCTCTCTGATCACATTCACAGGACTGCTCTTTAAACCTCTTAGGCCTAGTCAAAGAAATTGTAGAGAAAATTAGTTTCTGCCCCTTTAATGGTTAGGGTGGGAGATGAGAAAGCACATCTTTAAGGCAGTGATGAAGAAATGGGTTGACACAATGACAGGCTCTTACACATCTCTTTTTCTTGAGGACAGGAAGACATAAGATCCTTCTAATTGCTCATTTTCTACCTGCCATAAAGGACAACAGGAGGAACAAAAAGAAAAGAAACAACACTTGTCAAATGATCCTAAGGATCTAATTCTCACAGAAGCTTGTCCAAAGGGACTTTGTAGTTCTCTGACATGTTAGACTACAGACCCATCTTGTCTGCTGAATGTTAGAAGATGAGAAAATTCTAATTCCTCAGACTGCAGTCTCACTATAAGTGGAGACTCTGATCTAAAAACATGTAGGGATATGCTCAAGCTAACACGCTTGCCAAAGTCAATAGTTAAGCCAAACCAAAATGGTAGGATGATCATTTGATTAAATCTCTGACATGAATTTGGAAAAGCAACTGACTGAATGAAT
The DNA here is from genome assembly GCA_013396975.1 of Bucco capensis. Classification (NCBI taxonomy): domain Eukaryota; kingdom Metazoa; phylum Chordata; class Aves; order Piciformes; family Bucconidae; genus Bucco; species Bucco capensis. The sequence goes on along the minus strand of VWZO01009493.1, from coordinate 17,741 downwards.
ACTGAACTCTGTTTTGAATCTTTGAAACATTGGCTCAATAGCTAGAAGAACAGTTTATTCTGTATACAATTAAAATGGCCACAAGAAAGGAAAGCTTATTGTAATGGAAAATGTGGTGTCACGTCTCAGAGCAAACTCAAGTGTTGGATTAACCACAGCGTAGTTATTCTTGGAGACTGCTCCAAAACCAAACAATCCAAAGACTTTCCTTCATTTTAATAAGCATTGCAGGAGGCACGTAGAAAGCATCTGAGTATTCAGTGTGTACCAACAAACTGGGAGCAAGAAGGGGAGCTCACTCTAATCTGAAGCTGGCTAAGAGGAAGAGGAGATTTCCTGGCTGTAGAAAACATCTGGTTATTCATTAACCTATTTTATGTGCCTTTCCCTTGCAATCCATTACTTGGACAAGTTTTGGAGATTCTTCCCCCCCCCTTTTTTGTTCCTTCCCAAGATGAGGCAAGGCTTCTTTCCATCCTTCCTTACTGCCTTTTTCATTCTGACAAAAATCCCTTTGTTAATGTGTGGAGGACATTTTTTTTTAGTGGTGCTTCCTTTCAGTTCATTGCTTATTGCAAAGCAGTGGCTCTAGGAAGCATCCTATTTGAAAAGTGCTTTGGGATAAATTTTCAAATTTACTCCAGTAGGATGCTTTTTGGAAAGAAAAAAATTTTCCTCTGAAATGATTTTTTTTTTTTGCTTTGATGTACAAATCAAACATGGTATGTAGAAAGGAGATTGAAGTCAGAATATTGCAGAAGTTTAAAAAATGCAAAAGAGAGAATGCTGTCATCATTGTGGTGAAATAAAATCAATTAAAAAAAGACTTAATACCTTTTTTAAGAACAGTTCATATTGCTGAAAAAAAAACAGCCAATCTGATGGGTTGCTCTGAAGTAGATGTAGTAATCTTGAAAAAAAGACAATTACAAGATGGTCCAAAGACCAAATTCTTGGGTGCACTTTGTTATTTTTTATTTGGAATTTCAGGGCTTTTTCTCTGCTTTATTATTCTTGTTTATCCAGAAATTTCAGCTTGTTTGTGACAAGGAAGGTGATGGATGTCACTTTAGCCTTAGCCAGAACGTGGTATTGCCTTCCAGACAGTCTTCAAGTAACAAAGCATAGTGAACTAAGAGCTTGGTTCTTTAGGTTAAAGTGACTAAGGGTAGAAAAAGATCTTTCAGAAGGTCTGGCAGCTAGGCAGAGGGGAAAGTTCAGTCAGAAGGGATTAGCACAAACACACTGGTCTCGATCATGACAGAACCCAGAGGAAAAATAGTATCAGCTCTGGTGCTGCACCAGGTAAGGGGTTGCTGAGGCAAATGTCTCTGACTTGGTTCCACCACTCTGTCCTTCTCGGTCCCTGCAGGCAAGAGTTTCCTCCAGCCACTCTTCTCTCCTTTCAGTCATTGTCACAGCTGAGGACTGGAGGCAAGGCTCTGCTTGATTTTTATACTAGTGGTGTCCTGTCCCAGTGGTCCCTAAAGGTGAGAAAGCAGCCTGTGTGGTGACAAACATAGGATAGAGAAAGGTGAAAAGGACTTTTATTCCTCTGTAGTATTATTTAATATTAAAGCCACAAAAAATCTTATGTAAAAAAGAGCTATTAAAAGATCAGTAATTTTGAGAGTGTTTTTGTTTTCTGGGAATGCATGCCATGGTTAGCTCATGTTTCCAAAAGTTTCTTTCCAATGGTATTGTGAAGAAGTTATTTAAAGCATTTCATGTTCTTACTGAAACACGGGTAGGAGAGTCATTGTAGAAAGAAAACACACCCCAAATATGTCAACAGTTAAGATAAAATGGTTAGACTTTACAACATTTATTCTAAGATTAAACTCCATGCCCTAATATATTTTGCTTTGCACTGAAAAATGAAAATGTTAAGAGCAGGGACAGGATTCCATCTACCATCCATCTTCACACACCTCTATTTGCCAAGACCCAAATGGTGACATGTGTGTCTTTTAGTCTCATGCTCTGATTTTATGATCACAATTGCTTCCTCTCCTCATTGCATGAAGCCTAAGACACACTCAGGGACTGAGAAGTTATGATCTCTTGTTTTAGCTACACTGGACATGCAGAGCTGGCAATCTTACTCCTCCAAAATGAGTTAAAGGCAAGAAAAAAATTCATTCCCTTTTGAACAGAACCTTGGGGATCTCATGCACAAGTTCTTACACATTATATATAAAACTCCAGTAATGTGTGTATGTCTTTTTCTTTTCTTTCTTTGTGTATATATGTTGATGCAGCTTTAGGCAATGATTTCATTTGAGGTTTAGCTTAATTGAGCATCTGAGCATGAAACAGAAAGTAAGGAGAAAGTGGGAGGGAGAAAAGGTAAAGCAGAGATGAACCTTAGCTGGAATATTGCTCCTGATGTAACCAACTTGTTTTTTATGTGGGACTTCATCTAATATAAAAGCCAGCCTCCTGCAGGTTTGGAAGGCTTCTTCATCTGCTTATAATGAAACAGGCTTATCCTTTAGGGAGAAAAAAGTATTATTTAAAAATGACCTCATCTGCAGAGAAGACTATGGCTGTCTAATTCAGGGGAGAATTCAGTTGCCCTGCTGGAGAGGGTGAGCAAGAAAACAGACTCAGATTCTACTCCTTCCACAGTATTGGTATTTTCTTCATTTTTTTTTCCTTCTTGAGTAGCTTAGCTCATGACCAGCCTGCAGCTAGAAAGTATTAAGTCATTTCCACCTTGGGTGGGACCATTTTCACCTAGAGTAGCTGGTGGTTGTCCCTCTCCCTTTCAGATATGACTTTGTGTAAGAATGATATCCTTATGGTGAATTCCAGCCAAAGGCAGCAGCTGGACTGGGACTTGCTAGCAAAAAGTCTCATTTTCCTCATTACTGCAAGACACTGGCAAGTCTCCTTGCTGCCTAAATGCCTCAGTTTGCCAAAGAAAAACAGGATGAGTAATGTTCTTACTTCCCTTACTACAGGACTTGTATGCTGCAAAAAGATGGTATTTTCAGGGCATGCTGCTTTCAACTTTTCTTCTTTACAATTAGACTAAATATTTTTATTAGACATTATTAGACTTCCATTTCTTTTTAAAACTTGCTAGCTTTTTTTTTTTTTTTCACTGATTTCAAGATTTCTAATGTTGAATTATTTGGGGATTGGGAGTGCCATCAATGTTAATATGGTGTATTGCACTCTGTTCTTCTCCAATCTTATTCAAACCAGGATTTCCTCCTTTTTCTCCCTTCTAAGTACTTTATCTCTGATTCTGAGTTGTATTCCCTCATTCTTCTTATCTCCATTTTATTATATATATTTTTCTGTACTTTTTCTTCATATTTTGACTTTCCTGTATATTCCCTAGTTCTATTTTAGCTTTTTTTCCTCTGCCTCTAGTTTTATCACAGTCTCTTCTCTTTTCCTTCTCGTTGAGAGCTTCATTTCATCAATATCTACTAACAGAAGTAAAAACAGTTTACATCAAACTCAGCCAATAGATTTTTTTTTTTATGAACATATTTCCCTGTAATAGTTATGTTCATTACATGTCTGTAAATTATTTGGAGTGGAGACTAGGACAATTCTTTGCTTGCTTTATCTTTTTCCCAATTAATTTAAATGGTCTGTATTAATTTCTCTGTGTACAGATTATCTTGCTGGGTCATTGTTCTGCTGTCCCTGGTGTGTCCTTTAATCCACTGGCATTTTTATAACTTCTGAGGTAGAATTACTTAACAAGGAAAAGTTGCATATAATTGTGTTTCAACAATACCATTTAATCCCACTTTTTTGAGTGAAGGTGAGAGAAGTAAACAGACTCTTTCCTGACGTTGCAGGATAGTCTCTCTGAGTGATGAACTTCAGTTTTCTGTGTGGGCTTCATAACACCACAGAGTCATTTAAAAGGTTCTGTAATGAGTCCTGGAGTGTGACCTTGCTATAAAACTTGATTATCTCTGCTGCTCTGGCTTTCTTCTATGGGCCACTGGCAGGTTTCAGAATATATAGATTTCTGACCTAGCTGCTACTTGGGAAAGATGTATCTCTAGCAAAAGATTTTGCAATAGAACCCTTTTTCAGCACATTCCTTTGTAATGTTTTGTTCTAAAGTAGTGAATATTCTGGCTCCTCTGAAGTTTAAAATTAGAATCATAGAATCCTAGACTGGTTTGGGTTGGAAGGGACCTCTGGAGCTCATCTAGTCCAACCCCCCTGCAGTGGCCAGGGACATCCCCAACTAGAGCAGCTTGCCCAGAGCCCTGGCAAGCCTCACCTGCAATGCCTCCAGGGATGGCAACTCAACCACCTCCCTGGGCAACCTGGGCCAGTGTTCCACCACCCTTGTGGGGAGGAACTTCTTCCTAATGTCCAATTTAAATCTACTCCTCTCCAATTTCAAACCATTGCCCCTTGTCCTTTCACTGCAGGCCTTTGCAAGCTTGGTGATTCTTTAAAAAAGTATTTTAAACATTTTAATTCTGCCTGCTAACCATGCAGATCCTAAGAACATTCTGTTTGAGAAAGAAGCCCTGGACTGGGTCCTAGCCAATACACTACAGCATCCTCTTCTTTGGTCTGAGCCATCCCTTGCTCCCTGTCTTGCTCCTTCCTTGTTGTAATTCACCTAGAGTCAGCTCCTATCTTGCATATTCAGTGATCCAGGGGGATTTGGGCTTTTCCTAAACCATAGCTCCTCTGACCCAGGCACAGTCTGAAAATCCCTTGTGGTCTGCTGTGGCCCCTGGTGCCATAACTGTGCCCACAGCAGAGGGAGCATNCTCTGACCTCCTCAATGACAACACCACCATCACCAAATCAATTATTTTCCCCCTTTCCCTGCCTTATTCCAACCCCCTCTATGATGGTAGGTCCCTCGAACATTCCCAGTCACAGGAGAGGCAAATGCTTGGAGCCCAGTAGTGACCTGTAAGATATTCTTAAAGAAACTCCAGGATAAAGCCTGTTCTCCCAGCCATTCATCTTTCACCACCAGGCATTTGCCAGTCAGAAAAATAGACTTCATTATCAGAGTCTTAATTCCAGTTTAATTTAATCTTAATTTTGACCTGGAATTTTTTCCTTCTAAAAACTGATCAGCAAAGCATTGCCTTCAATCTTTTGCAAGCTATTGAAAGATTCAGGTGCACACTCATTCAGATCTTTCCTTTTAAGTTCTACTTCTTTGACAAGCTACTTTAGGGAAGTCTGAATGTACATGATAAGGCCATAAATTTGATGCACAGATGGTCCAATCGTCTTTGTAATTATTGTATTTCACCATTAGGTACACAAGGGTTTCATTTGTTTAAGATATATTTTTCTTGTAATTGGAATGTGTCATGGGAGGCTGGCTTGTCTGTTTGCTGGTAGACAAAATGTTTGTGTAGCAGGTTTACTGGGATAGTTTGAGCTCAGAGAGAGGATATTTTCCCCCCATTTTCCAATAAAGAATAAGTCATGTGTAATATATGGTATTGTTGGCTGACCTAGAATTGTCATAAAAATAATATGTCTGTTGAGAGAAGCATTCTGTGTGAGGTTAGTGATTTGGTTTTAGACTGAGTTTCCTATTAACATTAAATAAAGAAATAAAGATTATTTGTAAACTGTTCATTTCAATCCACAATGAAACATTGCTCAGGGTAGAGAATAGCACAGCTTCTACCAAAAAAAAAAAGATGATAAAAAATACTGCTTAATCATTTGGCTAAACAAAACCCCATATCTGTTTTTGTCAATTCCTGAGATTTAATTAAAACACAGAGGTTGATTCCAAACCAAACCAATGCCTAATTATAACAAGTGTTAATTACAAGTCTTGCTTTAACTGAATGACTAATAGAACAGAATGGCAAATGCCTTCCCACCAGCAAACAGATTCACTGGCAAATGAAGCAGGATGCAAATTGAGGGCATCTTCTAGCCTTTGAAATCCTGCTTTACCTCTGCTGTGAATAATAAGCAGGGATTGTTTTAGCCCATGTTGGGGTTTGTTTATCATGAAATGCTGCTTTCTATTGGAGGCCATGAAAATAGAAAACCAAAATAGGGTAAATAGGTTAAATACTTTAATCCGTGAATCCTTGTCTCTCCAGTGATTTCTTTTAATATGTGGATATAGAATAAAGCAGGAAGTCAGCCTGCTGGCTGTATACTTCCAGACAGCTAATGAAATCAAGTTGAAGGTAAAATGCACGTTTCAGATGTAAATACTCATGGAAGACAGACATTGGTAAAGAGCTTATAAGTGGAAGTGGTTTTGGACAGCTGTTAATGCCAAAACAGTGCCTGTCATCAGAAAGCACATTCTCTTCACACTCAGGGAAACTCACTAAATTGCATCCCCAATAATGACAAATGTAATAGGGTTTTCATTTTTGAACTAGAGAAAGGAGGGTTTTTGCTTCCATTCTTCCTGTTGGCTATATAGAAAGCTGATCTACTGTTTTGCTTCATTCCAGATATTTCATGTGAAACATGGCATAGAATGTCAAATAATCCAGGAAACATTACTTTAATTTAGGGACAAAGGAATCCAAATATGGAAATATTCTTCCAATAGCTGAAACATTCATTTGCAGATGTGTGAAGGAATAAGGATACTCAGAATATATTCAAGTTTTAGGTTCTCAATTATTTTAATTTAATATTACTCCCTACATATTCAGTAGTTATTCTTTAGTATAGAGTAAGGAAGAATTCTTGTATTTCCCCTTAGAAAAAATACATTTCCAGGTGAACCTGATTAATTTAGAGATAATAGCCATAGTACAGTGACATTTTACACTTGTATTATTGCCTGAATTGCAGCACTTCAGAGTGTTGTGTAAACAGTAAGTTCAACCTTGAGCTTCCTATGGAGCATGGATTGTTATCATGATTGTGAAGATGCAGTAAGATGGAGGACTGAATTACCCTAAATCTACACAGTAAATCAACAAATGAATGTCTATAGATGAATGTGTTGACACAAAGTCCAGTTATTCTAGATACAGGCTTTTAGAGCATCCTGTCCTGTGCTGTAAAATCCATTCTTTCCTGCAGTGGACTTGATGCTCTAGGTCAAAATGATGGTTTTGCTGCAAGTCAGCTGCCTGACTGTCCACCAAAATCTGGAGGGCTTATTTTGAGGGAAAGAAAAGCAACACTTGTGGTTTTATTTGCTTTTGATGATTACTAGCAACAACATCAGCCTACCTCAATTTTAATCTTGGAAAAATGTGATTCTTCTGAGAAGAACTACCTCATGATTTAGTTTAGGTTTGCATCTGCCATCGCTTCATTGTACTCCTTATTTCTCCTTTGCTACTGGGAGAAGTAAAACATTTATTCTGTAGAGGATGTTTTCTCACCAAGCAACTGGTGTTGTGCATATTGAATCTATCTGGGAGTTGGTCTTATAGCAGTTTTCCAGTACCTTCTTATAGCAGTTTTCCAGTACCTAAAGGGAGATTATAGGACAGAAGGGGAGAGACTTTTTAAGCAGTCAGACTGTGATAGGACAAGGGGGAATGGATATAAACTGAAGGAGGGGAAATTTAGATTGGAGATTATGAGGAAGTTCTTTCCCCAGAGAGTGGTTAGGCACTGGCCCAGGTTGCCCAGAGAGGTTGTGGCTGCTCCATCCCTGGCAGTGTTCAAGGCCAGGCTGGATGCAGCCCTGGGTGACCTGGGCTAGTGATTGGCATCCCTGCTCAGTGTGGGGAGGTTGGAACTAGATGATCTTTAGGGTCCCTTCCAACCTGCCCATTCTAGGATTCTAGGATTCTATGATTGGTCATTTCCATTTCATGACAACTGTTGCAAAGAATGACCTGCTTATTTTTTATTTATTTATTTTTTTAATCTTGTGACATTAAGTTCCAGATATTCTATGCTAAGCATGCAATTTCAAGTCTTAATCCTTGAAGCACCATTGGGAATTGCCAAGTGCTCTCGTCAATGGGAGCAGGGTTGGGATATATCAGCCCCCTGGTGTGTTACAGCATTACATCAGCTACTTAGCAGCAGCATTTTTGTACTGTTGGTATTCAGATGAGATTAAGCCCCAGTATGATTTTATTCTGTCCTCCTTTAAATTAGATTAGTGCAAATCAATTGAATCCTTCTTTCAAAGAGGTAATTTGTAGCAGATATCTTGCAGGATCTACCATTGAAATGGGATCAGTTGATAGAGCATTCAATAAAGTTGATCAGCTGTGCTGAAATGAAGTGGTTGTGTGTTCATTAAAACAAAAATGCATTGTTCTTGTTGTTGATTAAATTCCTTTTTGAGTAAGATACTACATCTGACAGGAATAGTCCAAAGCAACATTTATTATTTCCTGGGGTTGGGTATTCATTTTGGTAAAAAAGCTGAGTTGGAAATCGCACAAGCATCTGTTACATAGTTAGATTAGATAATGTAAATGTTTAGAAAATGCAAATGAAGCTCATGATAATTAGTAATGATGCTTTTGTACTTTTATTAATAAGGTAATGCTTCTGGCAATTACATTTAAATTTCATATGAAGGTTCAAAGCAGTGGAACAATTTCCTGTTTAGAATGGCAGAACTGAGGGTGAAGATGCTTAGTGATCTGTGCCATGGGTTTCTTACACACCTAGAAACTACTTGTCTCATCACAGAACCATTGCCTTTACTTAATATTTCTGATTCTGAGAAGGAGAACCACATATCATTCTGAAGGATTGTAGTAGTGTTTGCATACAAAGGCTATTGTAATAACATTTTGAAATAAAAGACAACACTTTGTGCATTATTTTTAGACTATTCAGCCACATCTGTCCTATGTAGGGGGAAAGAAGTGTACAACCACCAATTTAAAGTAACCTTGATATGGCATACTCCTTAATTTAAATGTACATTTGAAAAAGCAAGCCCTTTCTGAAATGTCTAGGACCTGTTCAGGTTTGACATCTAAGTCTGTGTTGTTGGCATAAACCAGTCCAAGATCCTGGCAGAGACACAGGAAGGAAAGAACACTGCATGTTAACAAAGGCTTCATTAATATTGATATGTAATTCACATGGCAGTGAAAAGCTGCATTATTAGCCAGGATTGTTATAGTTCTGGCATTAATATTCAATGAGGATGTGTGTCTAGTGAAATTCCCTGACTTCTGTGTACCCCAGTGGTCCAATAATAATAACAAAAACTGTGCTAGAGTTAGTGGGAGCTTGGTGCTCTGCTTTGTTTTAGGAAGGTGCCTGAGCTCATCCTGATGTCTCTTGTGGAATGGAGAGTGCCCATACTTTGTTCTGCCTTCAGAAAGCTCCTGCATCTGAAGATGAAGGAAGTATCCCTGCTCTACAAAGCCATGCTGGATGTCAGCTGAAGACAACTGTTACAGGAGATAATTTTACCTGGCTTAAAACAACCCATTCTTTTTGCTTCTAGGAAACTATTTCTGAGGTACCAAATCAAACAACAGTCCTTGTTTCAACTTCAATTCCAAGTAAGTTGATTTTTTTGAAGATGTGCACTAGTAACAGACTCTATTCACACTGTGTGTGGTTTTCTTTTTTAATCAAATATTTGCTTGTCTGAGCTGGCTATCTAAATGTGTGAACAGGGAATCCTTTTACCATTTGTATACATAAATGGTATTGCAATGCAGTATTTGTGCACGTGTGCAGGCTATGAACTATTGAGACACATGGAATATGGCTTTATTCATGAAAGTAATTGCATTGACATCAGTGGGGCTAACTGCAGTGCATAAAGACAAGTATATACATGAAGTCCTTGCAGGCTGAAGGTCTCTGTGTAGCTTAAAGCCTCCATTTTTTCAACAACTTAACTGAGACTGCATTCTGACTGTATCAATACAGAGCTTTTCCACCAAATCCTCATTCTCTTTCTAGAACAGAATTTCATTTTAGAAAATGAAGCAGCTCTATGTGTCTTGAAAAGTTCATTGTCCAGCAACAAACCATACATTTCTTGAGATCTTAATATATTTCTCTATTTATTTACAAAATGCAAATCTAAGAACTTTCAAAGAAATTACCAGGTGCATTTGCCTTACAGCATGCTACAAATAGGTATTTGAAGTGCCATATATTTAGCTTTCTCCAAATATAATTGGTAGCTACAGAAATTAAATATATCCTGATTTCATCACTGTATGGAGACAAGGTTTTCTTGTCTTCTCCCTGTGGCAGCTGCCAACAAAAAAACCCCAAACATACAGCCCTCTTTCCCCCACCATTTTCATAGCTGAATGTCAAACTTATTGCATTCCAGTGAATCCCGAGGTACAAACCAAACTTCCAATGAAGGTAGTCTCAGAGATGGATTGTGACTGTACTGCAGCCTGTCTGTCATCTTCCATGCCTGTTCCATGGTGCTAGTGGATTTAGAGTTCTCTTTTAATTCTTCTCCAAGACCAGTGCTTCAAATTCTCTCAGTGTTTCCCTGCTAGGCCAGTTTGTGTGGGAAAATCCTGAATGATTCCCTTACTAGTTACTGCAGAACCATCTATGGACTCCACTGTTTCAGGTCCAGATCTACCTACCACTTCTACCTTTTCCCAGCCACAAGTGCACGTGATAGTAACAATCATAGAATCACAGAATCCTAGAATGGGCAGGTTGGAAGGGACCCTAAAGATCATCTAGTTCCANGCATGACCCCCAAGTCCTTCTCTGCACTGCTGCTTACAATGAGCTCTTCACCCAGTCTATACTCATATCTAGGGTTACTCCTACCCAAATGCAGGACAAAAGGCTCCAGTGGCAGACAAGGTGATTAGAATGAGGGATATCAGGATAGCTGCCTTATGGTGTGATGTATTGTCAAGCTAGTGCTTCAGTGAACTGCTCAAATGCCACCTACACAAGTGCCTACAGGGAGGCATCAGGATCAAACCAGAGCTCTTTGCTGGATGCTTCCCTTACTTAGGTTAGCAGCTGGGAATGAAGTAAGAGTTGGGACACATTATGAGATATATTTTGAAGTTCTCTTTAGTGTTTCCATGCCATTCATCATTCATGTAGAACAATACTTATCTGTGCTGTGCCACCAGCTGCTCTTTGTTTTATCACAGTGTCATTAGCTCGCTGCTATCAAATGACAATGAACACCAAATAGAGCTGGGCTGTTAGTGTAGTAACATAACACACAGAAACAAGTTGAGATCAAGTGAATATGCAGAACCACTTGCTCCTAAACAATTGATAACATCCAGGAGCCTTATTCTACCAGTGACTAATCAAACACTCAAGCCTTGTTGAAAGTTCTGAACTTTGGAGAAGACAATCTGCATTCCTTCTCACCTTCAAATTCTGTGTAAGCATTCAATATTAACTTTCATCCTACACCTCAGTCATCAACACTGCTTCAGTAACAGACTTATTTTTATTTTTGCCCCAGTTCTTATTGGCTAATGAATCTTCATATGTTGGTTTTCACCACGTGGAAGACTTGCTCTTTTGTCTCTGCAGGTAGTTGCTAAAAGTATCTGAAAAATATGGGCATATAGTCCATTCACACTGATTATTAGCATGACCATGTCCTGCCTTAGTCTGCTTTGTACCCAGCTGGACCCTCACTCTAATTCTAAGGCTACAAGTCTAAGCCCTAGCAGTTTCCCATGTATACAGTTATTTCCCCACCTCTAAGGTCATAAATAAAGCTATCCTTATTGCTCTATGTCAATACTACCCTTAGTTTTACAAAGAGCACCTCCATTTGCATGAAAGGTGTTTTTTTTTCTTAAAAAGCACCTGATTTTGCAATGCTTTACTGTAAATGATGCAATATGCTCACATCTGGCTAGTGGCAGTCTCTAGTAATTTGCTCTGAAATAAAAGCTGCCCAGCCTGGTAGTTTGTGCAAAATTTAGCTGATGATAAGTCCATTTATCCTTTCACATTCCCAGCTGAGATTCTGAATGCCCTCTTTTAATCAGAATTTAAAGTGAGTGACATGCAATCAGGGAGGGTTTTTAGAGCACAGTAAGATGCTTGTCATTTTACTTGTGCACTTCACATGGTTTCATGTTTTTTGCCAAACAACAATGGCCCACACAAGTGTAAGAAGCTAGCAGGACATTTTGCTGGAGCAAATTTCCAGTATTTCTCTATAGCTACAGATTGACTACAACTTGCTGCAGTCACCTGACACTCTGGGGCCAACAAGATCTCATTGCTATTCATATCTTCTTTTTGCCACAGAAGTTAGTGGATTAAAAAGTGCTTTACAGGGTAATTGCTGCTTCTGTTGCCATCTCACTTTAGGAATCTTATTTTTAAGACCTTTTTGTATTTGATGCCAAGAGGTAGATATGTACTAATACCTTGTATCTGAACTGTGAAAGCAATGTGATTCCTATAAAGAAAGGATGGAAAGAAAAGTTTTGAGTACTGTACTGGCAAAATAACCAACCTTCAGACGTAACCAGCTTTCGGAGCTCAATACCTAAATCCTCTGAAGTCTCATAGGTGCAAAATGTGTGTTAGGGAGATCAGAGAAGAAAGGACAAGGGTTTCAATAAATAGATACCAATGGCTTGACTGAGGTCTACTCCCATGCTGCATAGGCTCCTCCATGGTGCTTGAGGGTCAAGGAGAAGCATATCAACCTTCATGGGGTCTGTAGCTTTTTTCCAACCCAGAGGGATTCAGGTTACCCAGAAATCCATATGCAACAACCACATAGACAAATGTGTAGTAGATAACACAGCATATATCATCAAATGTGTCTTGAAAAGATGGCATGTATCTCTTAGATTATAAAGCTACAGTGCACAGTAAGGAAAATCACAGCAGTTTCCTGCACCACGTGAACTGGAGTCTTGATTTATGAAAGCAATTGTTGTGCTGTGTTTTCTTCAAAACTTCTTTTAAGTATATTTCAAGAATACTGGATAATTTTAGTCTTTGGAGCTCAGTTTTCCCATCAACAAAACTGTAGATGTATAAACCAGCATATTACAAGGAATCATACTTAAACCTATCAATATTTTCCAGTGAACCTGTATATTAATTCAAATTAGACCTCCTGCTGGTTTAATTCTGTAACCTGCATAAAACACTCCCAATATATCATGTATTATAAAAGATACATCCCCAAGATGCTGTTAGTCTAATCACAGTTATTTTTCATTTGACATACTGCAATTTCTATTTTTTATAAGACTTTGTATCATCTGCCTATTTTCTCGAGCTTTGAGAAATGAGAGGTACATAATATCTTAGGAATCTTTATTTCTCATCTATTATTTTAAACCTTTAAAGTAGTTAAATGTGAGTTTACAGAACTGTGAGTTCTGTTAAACTATACAAAAAAGGTTGTGGCAATGTCAGGTAAGTATCACAGATTTTCTGAACTGTAAGCCTTGTGCCTTTAGATAAAGGATCCCTTACTTAGAGGAGGATGAAGGGCCAAGAGGACAAAACCAGAAGTGGATCTGAATTGCAGGCAGGAATTGAAAGGCCAATCAAAGCTGTTACAAAATTCAAAGACAGAGAGGACAGCATGTGACAAGTTTTTAACAGTAGACAGATTTTATACCAAGGAAGCAAAGCATTTCTGTATTTAACTGTGATTATAATTAATCAAATTTTAATTCTGTTCATTAAGTTTCATTATTATGAAGCAGCTTATTATAGCCACAAAGGAGTGGATTTGATTAAAATTTCAAGTGGAGCAATTCAGAAACAGTATTGCCACCTAAAAGAGCTAAGGAAGATTCTCTCACAGGGGTTCTCCCACATTAAATCCAATAGAAATCCTCACTCTTGTCAGAGCAGAATTGGCTCTAGTTCCTGGGGTGGTCTTAGTAATCTTGCATATATGTGTGGTATCTGTCTCTGTGTGTATATAGAATTTCATACACATCAACAACATTGATTTTTCCTGTTGCAAAGCAGCTGAGGTGGTAGAGTGATGGTGTTACATTGTTGTGATGTGTGAACAATTTTAGTTACCCCAACATAGACATGTCATGGTGCAATTCTCTCAAGGTTTTGTTTTTTTTATCCAGGAGGAAATTTCTTGCTTCAAGGTAATTTCTGAAATATCATCTTTAATTATAGCCAGTTGGTATGTAAATTTTCTTAGTGCCTAATGCAGTGCAGTTTTCATTAGAATAAAAACCAAACAAAGCTGAACTGAGTGTATGTGTTCAGTTTCCTCACCCAAAGGTGTGACTTGAGCACCATTTCCAACATTTAATAAAGAATTTGTTGTAATGTTAAGGCAGGGCAAAGTATTTTGTGAATTCTAGATCCTATGATGAATCTGAATCCAAGCCCTGTCAGTACCTCTTTCAATTCCTTGTTGGATTTGTTAAACTCATCAGCCAGCTTTGCTTGCTTTCACTTTTAATTCCTCTTGACTTGTTTCAAAGTTGTCCTATGCACTTAGATTTTCTCATTGGCAATGCCTTGATCATTAAAATACACAGCAATTGCTTCCCCTTTCAATACATGCATTTATTTGTCTATTAACTAGAGAAAATTGAACATGGTAAATCTCCAAAGCTGGGACTGGACATTATTTTAGGACTTGTTTCAAATCCTGTTCACTTCCTGAGGAACTTCATGCCTTTCAAGCGAACACTGCAATTAAGAATGCACTTGGATGGATGAAGCCAAACATATAGAGCCTGGCCTCAGGAAATCTGTGGCTCTCGTTTCCTCTGGATCCCTTAGGAAAATGTGCCTGTTGTGAAATCTTAATGATGTCCTGCCTTTAGGAATTGCTCCTGCTGCCTTTCTCTCACTTACATAATTACATCTGCTCTGTTGCAATCTCTAATGAACAATATTCAGGACAGGCCAAAACTTGTTTTCCTTACTGACACAAAGAGTCTGATGGAAAGCCCTGGGATTATTCTTGTGAATGAACTCAGCAGGGTGTAGCACGGTCTCTCACTGCTGTAGCACTCAATTTTGGGTTATATTCACAGTGTTTCACAGATTTGTGTGTGCCTAACTACTAAGGAGCATTCTCTGAGCACACAGACATATTGCTCCATGTACTTCTCAACTGTGAGTTGTTTACTGTCCGGAAGATGCTAGAAAATTATTTTCTAAATCAGAACCTGCCTTTTGATGACAATGGTCATTCAAACAGTGCTGAAGGGGAAGAATCAGATCTCTGATCTTCTGAGTTTGGAGTAAAATCAAAAGTGCATCTCTGCTGGTCCAGGTCAGTACTGTCATGGCAAGACATGGAGGGAGCTGCTGGCTGTGGGGTGATTAATGTTGAGATGTGTAACAAAGCTGACTGGCTCCAGGAAAAGCATCAGCAAGT
>VWZO01009492.1:6884-18191 GCA_013396975.1 Bucco capensis | reverse complement strand
GGCCTACAAAGGATTTCGAAGTGAAGCTGAGTTATGCTTAAGGTCTGGATAACTGCCTGCGTCTGGGATGGTCCAGGGTGATATAGGCTGCTCTAGGGTGCTTTATGTGTTCTCTAACCTGCCCTAGAGTGCTCTAGGAGGGCTCTAGGGTGCTCTAGGAGTGATGAAGGGTGCACAAGGAGTTCTCTAGCATGGTCTAGGGTGTTCTAGGTTTCTCTAGGGAGCTCTGGGATGCTCTAGGTGTGGACTGGGGTACTCTAGGTATGTCCCAGCGTGTTCTAGGGTGTTCCAGGATCCCCAAGAAGTGCTCTAGGAGTGCCCTGGAAATGCTCTCAGAGTAGTGTGAGAGTGCCCCATTGTTGTAACTTGGGTGGTCTCTGGTGTTCTAGAACTGCTCTCATGTGCTCTAGGACTGATCTAGGGTACTCATGCGTGCTCTAGGAGTGCTCTAGGTTACTGTAGGTTCTCTAGGTTGCTCTTTGAGAGCTGCAGGAGTGCTCTAGAAGTGGACCATGTTGCTCTAAGATTGCTTTGGTGTGCTCTAGGGTTCCAAATGTGCACTCTAGTGTACTCAAGGATGCTCTAGGATTGCTATAGCATGCCTTAGGAGTGCTCTTGTGGACCCTAAGAGTGTTACCTCTAAGGTAACATAACCAAAAGGGACAGCCCCAGTTTGACCGTCATATTGTTGTGCTTGCGACCTCAGATCAGACATGGTGACCAGCTGATTTTAAGCATATTAGTCAGTGGAGGAAAAGAAACTAATGAGGATTCCCTCAGTAACAGCAAGTGAATAGGGCAGAGCCATGCGCCGAATCCCCGCGCCACGGTGGGGCGTAGGAGCTGTGGCGTAAAGAAGCCCCTTTCCCCAGCATTGCTCTTGTGATCGAGGCTGCTGCCTACAGATGTTGTGATGCCAGTAGCGGCCCACCAGCACTGGGCCTGGGGCTCCTCGGAGTCAGGTTGCTTGGGAATGCAGCCCAAAGAGGGTTTACAATTTTTATTTACGACTAGGGCCATTTGTTACACTTTGGGCCCTTGTTTTACATTTGTGGACCATGGTTACGTTTGAAGCCCTTGGTTACATTTGGGGCCCTTGGTTACGCTTTGGGCCTTTGCTTGTTTTCGGTTTTGGCCCTTGGTTACATATGGGGCCTTTGCTTGTTTATGTTTGTGGCCCTTGCTTTTTTCTGTTTGGGGCCCTTGGTTATCTGTGGGGCCCTTGGTTATGTTTGTGGCCCTTGGTTATGTTTGGGACCTATTTTTGTTTATGTTTGGGCCCTTGGTCAAGTTTGGGGCCTGCGGTTACGATTGGGGCCTCTTTTTGTTTACATTTGGGGTCCTTGGTTATGTATGGGGCCCTTGGTTTCTTTTGGGGCGATTTTTGTTTGTGTTTTGGGCCTTTGGTTATGCTTTGGGCCCTTGCTTGTCTACGTTTGGGGCCCTTGGTTAAGTTTGGGGCCCTTGGTTACTATTTGGGGCCCTTGGCTATGCTTTGGTCTTTGGTTGTTTACACTTGGGGTTTTTGTTTAAGTTTGGTGCCCTTGGTTTCCATTGGGTCCACTTGGTTACGCTTTGAGGCCGTTGGTTACATTTGGGGCCCTTGGTTGCACATTTGGCCCTTGGTTACACTTTGGCCCTTGGTTACACTTTGGCCCTTGGTTACGTTTGGGGCCCTTGGTTTCCTTTGGGGCTCTTGGTTATCTTTGGGGCCCTTGGTTATGCTTTGGGGCCCTTGGTTACGCTTTGGGCCTTTGCTTGTTCATCTTTGGGGCCCTTGGTTACATTTGGGGCCCTTGGTTACATTTGGGGCCCTTGGTTACCTTTGGGGCCTGTTTTCGTTTACGTTTGTGATCCTTAGTTACGATTGGGGCCCTTGGTTATGCTTTGGACCCTTGGTTATGCTTTGGACCCTTGGTTAAGCTTTGGGCCCTTGGTTAAGCTTTGGGCCCTTGCTTGTTTAGGTTTGGGGCCCTTGTTTTCGTTTTGGGCCTTTGCTTGTTTATGTTTGGGGCCTTGATTAAGTTTGGGGCCCTGGTTACGTTTGGGGCCCTTGGTTTTGCTTTAGGCCTTTGCTTGTTTACATTTGGGGCCCTTGGTTACGTTTGGGGGATCTTTTTGTTTACGTTTGGGCCCCTTGATTATATTTGGGTCCCTTGGTTTCCTTTGGGGCCTTTGGTTACACTAGTGGCCCTTGGTCACGTTTGGAGCATTTGGTTACGTTTGGGGACCTTGGTTACACTTAAGGGCCCTTGGTTACACTTCGGGCCTTGCTTGTTTATTTTTGGGGCCCTTGTTTACGTTTGGGGCCCTTGCTTATGTTTGGGGCCCTTGGTTATGCTTTGGGCCCTTGCTTGTTTACGTTTGGGGCCCTTGGTTTCCTTTGGAGCCTGTGGTTAAGATTGGGGCTCTTGGTTACACTTTGGGCCCTTGCTTGTTTATTTTTGGTGCCCTAGGGTTATGCTTTGGGCCCCTGGTTACGATTGGTGCCCTTGCTTGCCTATGTTTGGGGCCCTTGCTTGCCTATGTTTGGGGCCCTTGTGAGCATTTGGAGCCCTTGGTTAAGCTTTGGGCCCTTAGTTATGCTTTGTGCCCTTGCTTGTTTATGTTTGGGGCCCTTGGTTGCCCTTTGGGGCCCTTTGTTGCATTTGGGGCCCTTGGTTACGCTTTGGCCCCTTGTTGTTTGCATTTGGGTCTCTTGGTTATGCTTTGGGCCTTTGCTTGTTTACGTTTGGTGCCCTTGGTTACTTTTGTCCCCTTGGTTACGTTTTGGGGCCTTTGGTTATGCTTTTGGGCCCTTCATTACCCTTTGGGCCTTTGCTTGTTTATGTTTGGGGCCTTTGTGTACGTTGGGCCCTTAGTCAAATTTGGAGCCTGTGGTTACGATTGGGGTCCTTGGTTACGCTTTGGGCCTTTGCTTGTTTACGTTTGGTGCCCTTGGTTATGTTTGGGCCTATTTTGTTTGCATTTGGGGCCCTTGGCTACGTTTGGGGTCCTTGGTTACGTTTTGGCACCCTTTGTTACGTTTGGGGCTCTGCTTACATTTGAGGGCTATTTTTGTTTACGTTTGGGACTCTTGGTTACAACTGGGGCCTTTGGTTACCCTTCGGGTTAAATCGAGCCCTTGCTTGTTTACGTTTTAGGCCCTTGATTATGTTTGGGGCCCTTGTTTACATTTGTGGCCTTTGGTCACGCTTTGGGGTCCTTGTTTGTTTATGTTGGGGGCCTGTCCTGGTTTGGGAGGACAAATTCGGAAGGAAGCCCCTTTAGAGCCTCCCCCTTTCACAAAAGGAAAGAAATCACTGAACACANGGGCACCGCCCGGCAGGGGCGGAGATCACCCCGCCAGCTCGTCGGCCCCTGCTCCTGCCCGCGCAACCATACAACTCAGCCGATGGAAAAGGCTATCACTCACCAGGTTTGCCAGTAAATACATTAACGGTCGGGGTGGGGAGGTGAAGGGAGAGAAAATGGATACCTCGGGCAATTTTCACATTCACTATAACAGGGCCCTTGTTTACGTTTGGGGCCATTGGTTAAGCTGGTTTACTCTTAGGACTGCTGTGTATATTTGGGCCCTTGGTCAAGTTTGGGGCATGTGGTTACGATTGTGGGACTTGATTACGCTTTGGGCCTTTGCTTGTTTATGTTTGGGGCCCTTGGTTACATTTGAGCCTCTTTTTGTTTACGTTTGGGGTCCTTGGTTATGCTTGGGACCTATTTTTGTTTATGTTTTTGGCCCTTGGTTACACTTTGGGCCATTGGTTATGCTATGGGCCCTTGCTTGCCTATGTTTGGGACCCTTGTGTGCATTTGGGGCCCTTGGTTAGGCTTTGGGCCCTTGGTTATGCTTTGGACCCTTAGTTATGTTTTGGGTCCTTGCTTGTTTATGTTTGAGGCCCTTGGTTGCACTTTGGGGCCCTTTGTTATGTTTGGGGCCCTTGGTTACAATTGGGGCCCTTGATTACGCTTTGGGTCCTTGTTGTTTGCATTTGGGGCCCTTGGTTATGACTGGGGCCCTGCTTACATTTGAAGGCTATTTTTGTTTATGTTTGGGGCTCTTGGTTACAATTGGTGCCTTTGGTTACACTTTGGGCTCTTGGTTACCCTTCGGGCCCTTGGTTACACCTTGGGCCCTTGCTAGTTTACGTTTCAGGCCTTTGTTTACACTTGGGACCCTTGGTTACGCTTTGGGCCCTTGGTTACGTTTGGGGCGCTTAGTTATGTTTGGGGCGCTTAGTTACGTTTGTGGCCCTTGGTTACACTTTGGGCCCTTATTTGCTTATGTTTGGGGCCCTTGTTTATGTTTGGGGCCATTGGTTAAGTTTTGGGCCTTTGCTGGTTTACTTTTAGGACCCTTGTGTACGTTTGGGCCTTTGCTTGTTTACATCTGGGGCCCTTGGTTACACTTTGGGGTCCTTGGTTATGTTTGCGGCCCTTGGTTATGAATGGGGCCCTTGGTTACATTTGGGGACCTTGGTTATGTTTGCGGCCCTTGGTTGTTTCAGTTTGGGGTGGAACATTGGACCAGGTTGCCCAGGGAGGTGGTTGAGTTCCCATCCCTGGAGGCATTCCAGGTGAGGCTTGCCAGGGCTCTGGGCAAGCTGCTCTAGTTGGGGATGTCCCTGCCCACTGCAGGGGGGTTGGACTAGATGACCTCCAGAGGTCCCTTCCAACCTAAACCATTCTAGGATTCTAGGATTCTAGGTTATGTTTGGGGCCCTTGTTTACACTTTGGGTCCTTTGTTATCCTTCGGGCCCTTGATTTCTCTTTGTGCCCTTGGTTACGATTTGGGCCATTGCTTGTTTATGTTTGGGGCCTTTTTATGTTTACCTTTGGGGCCCTTGGTTACATTTTGGTCCTATTATTGTTTACGTTTGGGGCCCTTGTTTACTCTTTTGGCCCTTGGTTACACTTTGAGCCCTTGGTTATGTTTTGGTCCTTGGTTACGCTTGGGGCCCTTGGTTACACTTTTGGCCTTTGCTTGTTTACATTTGGCCTCTTGGTTATGTTTTTGGCCCTTGGCTACTTTAGTGGCCCTTGGTTACCTTTGGGGGCCTTGATTACATTTGGTGTCCTTGGTTATGCTTTGGGCCTTTGCTTGTTTATGTTTGGCCCTTTTTCTGTTTACCTTTGGGGCCCTTGGTTACGTTTTGGGGCCCTTGCTTACGCTTTGGGCCTTTGCTTGTTTAAACATGGGACACCTGGTTATGTTTGGGGCTCTTGGTTACTTTAGCGGCCCTTGATTACATTTGGGGCCCTTGATTATGTTTGGGGCTTTTGGTTACATTTGGGGGCCTTGGTTACGCTTTGGGCAATTGGTTACATTTTGGGGCCTTAGTTGCATTTGGGACCCTTGGTTACTATTTGGGCCTTTTCTTGCTTGCATTTGGTGCCCTTTGTTACACTTTCTGGCCCTTGGTTACGCTTTGGGCCCTTATTTACGCTTTAGGCCCTTGATTTCTCTTTGTGCCCTTGGTTAGGTTTCGGTCCTATTATTGTTTACGTTTGGGGCCCTTGTTTACACTTTGGACCCTTGGTTGTTTAAGTTTGGAAGCCTTGATTACATTTGGGGCCCTTGGTTATGCTTTGGGACTTTGGTTATGCTTCAGGTCCTTGATTTCTCTTTGTGCCCTTGGTTACGCTTTGGGCCTTTGCTTGTTTATGTTTGGGGCTTTTTCTGTTTACCTTTGGGGCCTTTGGTTATGTTTTGGTCCTTGGTTACACTTGGGGCCCTTGGTTACGCTTTGGGCCTTTGCTTGTTTACATCTGGGGCCCTTGGTTATGAATGGGGCCCTTGGTTACATTTGGGGACCTTGGTTACGTTTGTGGCCCTTGGTTGTTTCAGTTTGGGCCCCTTGGTTACCTTTGGGGCCCTTGGTTACATTTCGGTCCTATTATTATTTACGTTTGGGGCCCTTGGTTACGCTTTGGGACCTTGTTTAAGCTTCGGGCCCTTGGTTACACTTCAGGCCCTTGATTTCTCTTTGTGCCCTTGGATATTCTTTGAGTCTTTGCTTGTCTATGTTTGGGGCTTTTTCTGTTTACCTTTGGGGCCTTTGGTTACGTTTTGGTCCTTGGTTACACTTGTGGCCCTTGGTTACGCTTTGGGCCTTTGCTTGTTTATATCTGGGGCCCTTGGTTACACTTTGGGGTCCTTGGTTATGTTTGGGGCCCTTGGTCACATTTGCAGCCCTTGGTTGTTTCAGTTTGGGCCCCTTGGTTACGTTTGGGGCCTTTGCTTGCTTACGCTTCGGGCCCTTTGTTACCCTTCGGGCCCTTGATTTCTCTTTGTGCCTTTGGTTACACTTTGGGCCATTGCTTGTTTGTGTTTGGGGCCTTTTTATGTTTACCTTTGGGGCCCTTGGTTACGTTTCGATCCTATTACTGTTTATGTTCGGGGCCCTTGTTTACGCTTTTGGCCATTGGTTACATTTTGGGCTCTCGGTTACGTTGGGGGCCCTTGGTTACATTTTGGTACATGGTTACGCTTGGGGCCCTTGGTTACGCTTTTGACCTTTGCTTATTTACATTTGGGGCTCTTGTTTATGTTTGGGGCCCTAGGTTACCTTTGAGGCCCTTGGTTACATTTGGGCCCTTTGGTTACCCTTGGAGGCCTTGGTTACCTTTGTGTTCCTTGGTTAAGCTTTGAGCCTTTGTTTGTTTATGTCTGGGGTCCTGTTTTTGTTTACGTTTGCAGCCTTTGGTTACGCTTTGGGCCCCTGTTTACATTTTGTGCCCTTGCTTGTTTATGTTTGTTGCCCTTGGTATCATTTGGGGCCCATCGTTAAGATTTGGGGCATTGGTTACGCTTTGGGGCCCTTGATTACGATTTGGGCCTTTGCTTGTTTACGTTTCGTGCCCTTGGTTATGCTATGGGGCCCTTGGTTATGAATGGGTCCCTTGGTTATTCTTTGGGGCCTTGGTTTCTCTTTGGGCCCTTGGTTATGCTTTGGGCCTTTTCTTGTTCATGTTTGAGGCCTTTTCTTGTTAACGCTTGGGGCCTATGGTTACACTTTGGGGATGTGCTTACGTTTTGGTCCTATTTTTGTTTACGTTTGGGGTCCTTTTTTCCACTTTAGGCCCTTGGTTACACTTTGGGCCCTTGGTTATGCTTTGGGCCTTTTCTTGTTTACATTCGGTGCCCTTTGTTATGCTTTGGGGCCCTTGGTTACACTTTGGGCAATTGGTTACATTTGAGGGGCTTGTTTACTCTTGGGGTCCTTTGTTACGATTTGGGCCTTTTCTTGTTTACATTTGGTGCCCTTTGTTATGCTTTGGGGCCCTTGGTTACGTTTGGGGCCCTTGGTTACATTTGGGGCCTTTGGTTATGTTTGGTGCCCTTGGTTACGAATGGGGTCCTTGGTGACGTTTGGGACATTGCTTGTTTAAGATTGGTGCCCTTGATTGCGCTTTGGGCTCTTGGTTACATTTTGGGCCTTTGCTTGTTTATATTTGGGGCCTTTATTTGTTTACACTTGGTTACTCTTGGGGCCCTTGGTTACGCATGGGGTCCTTGTTTTCATTTGGGGCCCTTGGTTACACTTAGGGCATTTGCTTGTTCACAATTGGGGCCTTTGGTCACGTTTCGGTGCTATTTTTGTTTACATTTGTTGCCTTTGTTTACACTTTTGGCCCTTGGTTACACTTTGGGCCCTTGGTTACCTCTGAGGCCCTAGGTTACCTTTGAGGCCCTTGGTTACATTTGGGGCCCTTGGTTACCTTTGGAGCCCTTGGTTACCTTTGTGTTCCTTGGTTAAGCTTTGGGCCTTTGCTTGTTTACGTCTGGGGCCCTTGGATTCATTTGGGGCCCTTGGTTACTTTTGCGGCCCTTGGTTACGTTTGGTGCCCTTGGTTACTTTTGTCCCCTTGGTTACGTTTCGTGCCCTTTGGTTATGCTTTTGGGCCCTTCATTACCCTTTGGGCCTTTGCTTGTTTACGTTTTGGGCCCTTGGTTACATTTGGGGCCTATTTTTTTTTACGTTTGCAGCCCTTGGTTACGCTTGGGTCCCTTGATTACACTTTGGGCCCTTGTTAACACTTTGTGCCCTTGGTATCATTTGGGGCGCATTGTTACGCTTTGGGGCCTTGGTTACGCTTTGGTGCCCTTGGTTACACTTTGGGCCTTTGTTTGTTTACGTTTGGGGCCCTTGGTTACACTTAGGGGCCCTTTGTTATGAACGGGGCCCTTGGTTATGCTCAGGGGCCCTTGGTTATGAATGGGGCCCTTGGTTACGCTTGGGGGCTTTGGTTTCTCTTTAGGCCCTTGATTACGCTTTGGGCCTTTGTTTGTTAATGTTTGGGCCTATTTTTGTTAACGCTTGTGGACCTTGGTTACGCTTTGGACATTTGCTTGTTTACCTTTGGGGCTCTTGTTTACGCTTTAGGCCCTTGGTTACACTTTGGGCCCTTGATTACATTTGGGTCCTTGGTTATGCTTTGGGCCTTTGCTTGTTTACATTTCGGGCCTTTGGTTGTGTTTAGGACCCTTGGTTACTTTAGCGGCCCTTGGTTACATCTAGGGCCCTTGATTGCGTTTGGGGCCCTTGGTTATGATTTGGGGCCCTTGTTTACATTTGGTGCCCTTGGTTATGTTTGGTGCCCTTGGTTACGAATGGGGCCCTTGGTGACGTTTGGGACCTTTTTATGTTTACGTTTGGGGCCTATTTTTGTTTATGTTTTGCGCCTTTATTTGTTTACCTTTGGGGCATTTGTTACATTTGGGACCCTTGGTTACGCTTTGGGCCATTGATAACGCTTTTGGCCCTTGGTTACACTTTGGGCCCTTGCTAGTTTATGTTTGGTGCCCTTGATTGCGCTTTGAGTCCTTCGTTACGTTTTGGGCCTTTGCTTGTTTATATTTGTGGCTTTTATTTGTTTACTCTTGTCGCCATTGGTTACTCTTGGGGCCCTTGGTTACGTGTGGGGCCCTTTTTTTCATTTGAGGCCCTTGTTTACACTTTGGGCATTTGCTTGTTTACATTTGGGACTCTTGGATACATTTCAGTGCTATTTTTGTTTAGATTTATTGCCTTTGGTTACGCTTTTGGCCCTTGGATACACACTGGGCCCTTGGTTACCTTTGAGGCCCTAGGTTACATTTGGGGCCCTTGGTTACCTTTGGAGCTCTTGGTTACCTTCGTGTTCCTTGGTTAAGCTTAGGGCCTTTGCTTGTTTACATCTGGGGCCCTTGGATTCGTTTGAGGCCCTTGGATTCGTTTGGGGCCTTGGTTATGATTGGGGTCTATTTTTGTTTACGTTTGCAGCCGTTGGTTACACTTGGGGCCCTTGATTATGCTTTGGGCCCTTGTTTATGCTTTGTGCCCTTGCTTGTTTATGTTTGTTGCCCTTGGTATCGTTTGGGGCCCATCGTTAAGATTTGGGGCATTGGTTATGCTTTGGGGCCCTTGATTACGCTTTGGGCCTTTGCTTGTTTACGTTTGGGGCATTGGTTACGATTTGGGCCTTTGCTTGTTTACATTTCGTGCCCTTGGTTACGATTAGGGGCCTTTGCTTGTTTACATTTCGTGCCCTTGGTTATGCTATGGGGCCCTTGGCTATGAATGGGGCCCTTGGTTATGCTTCGGGGCTTTGGTTTCTCTTTAGACCCTTGATTACACTTTGGGCCTTTGTTTGTTAATGTTTGATGCCTTTTTTTGTTAACACTTGGGGCCCGTGGTTACACTTTGGGGACGTGCTTGTTTACCTTTGGGGCCCTTGGTTACGTTTCGGTCCTATTTTTGTTTACGTTTTCGGTCCTTGTTTATGCTCTAGGCCGTTGATTACACTTTGGACCCTTGGTTACGTTTGGGGCAATTGGACACATTTGCGGCCCTTGGTTACACTTTGGGCCTTTTCTTGTTTACATTTGGTGCCCTTTATTATGCCTTGGGCCCTTGGTTACATTTGGGGCCTTTGCTTGTTTATATTTGGGGCCTTTATTTGTTTACACTTGTGGCCGATGGTTACTCTTGGGGCCCTTGGTTACATATGGGGCCCTTGTTTTCCTTTGGAGCCCTTGGTTTTGCTTTGGGCATTTGCTTGTTTACATTTGGGGCCCTTGGTTATGTTTCGGTCCTATTTTTCTTTACACTTTGGGCCCTTCGTTACCTTTGGAGCTATTGGTTATGTTTGGGTTCCTTGGTTAAGCTTTGGGCCTTTGCGTTTTTACATCTGGGGCCCTTGCATTCGTTTGGGGTCCTTGGTTACACTTGTGGCCCCTGGTTACATTTGGAGCCCTTGGTTACATTTGGGTCCTTAGTTACACTTTGGGCCCTTGGTTATGTTTGGGGCCTTTGGTTACTTTAGTGGCCCTTGGTTAAATTTTGGGGCCTTTGGTTACGCTTTGTGGCTCTTCATTACCCTTTGGGCATTTGCCCTTGGTTACGAATGGGGCCCTTGGTTACGTTTGGGGCCTATTTTTGTTTACGTTTTGGGCCTTTTTTTGTTTACTTTTTGGGGCATTTGTTACATTTGGGGCATCTGGATATCCTTTGGGCCATTGATTACGCTTTGGGCTCTTGGTTACATTTTGGGCCTTTGCTTGTTTATGTTTGGGGTTTTATTTGTTTACACTTGTGGCCCTTGGTTACGTTTGGGCCCCTTGGTTATGTGTGGGGCCCTTGATTACATTTGGGGCCCTTGGTTACACTTCGGGCCCTTGATTTCTCTATGGGCCCTTGGTTATGCTTTGGGCCCTTGGTTATGCTTCGAGCCCTTCATATCTCTTTGGGCCTTTGGTTACACTTTGGGCCTTTGCTTGTTTATGTTTGGGGCTTTTTTCTCTTTACGTTTGGGGCACCTGGTTATGTTTCTGCCCTATTTTTGTTACGTTTGGGGCCCTTGTTTACGCTTTTTGCCCTTAGTTACGCTTTTGGTCCTTAATTACTCTTTGGGCCCTTGCTTGTTTAACTTTGGGGCCCTTGATTAAGCTTCGGGCCCTTGGTTATGCTTCGAGCCCTTCATATCTCTTTGGGCCTTTGGTTACACTTTGGGCCTTTGCTTGTTTATGTTTGGGGCTTTTTTCTCTTTACGTTTGGGGCACCTGGTTATGTTTCTGCCCTATTTTTGTTACGTTTGGGGCCCTTGTTTACGCTTTTTGCCCTTGGTTATGCTTTTGGCCCTTAATTACGCTTTGGGCCCTTGCTTGTTTAACTTTGGAGCCCTTGATTACGCTTCAGGCCCTTGGTTACGCTTTGGGCCCTTGGTTAAGCTTTGGGGCCCTTGGTTATATATGGAACCTTTGCTTTATTACGTCTGGGGCCCTTGGTTACGTTTGGAGCCTTTGCTTGTTTATGTTTGGGGCC
>VWZO01009491.1:0-21741 GCA_013396975.1 Bucco capensis | reverse complement strand
ACTTTCACATACAGCAGGAGGGACTTCACTGCCCTGGTCCCCACCTTGTGGTTTTTTAACTTGGGAGGTGTTGGGAGAGACGTTGCCAGTGAAGACGGAAGAAAAAAAGTTGTTGAGGAACCTCAGCCTTCTCCTCATCTGTTGTTATTAGTTCTCCATTCTTGCTCTTCACGGGGGGAATGTTTTCTTTGACCTTCAAAGCAGATGTGTTCCATCCCTTTGATCACTTTTCTTGCCCTCCTCTGGACCTGCTCCAGGCGACCCATGTTTTTCTTATGCTGTGGGCCCCACAGCTGGACACAGCACTGCAGATAAGGTCTCACAAGAGACCTACACACAAACACGGATGCTGGAAGGTGACTGTGGCCGCAGGAGTGGATAGAGATCATACAACTCTACCATCATCACAGAAGCAAGAAGTACATCATTTGCTGAGCAACAAACCACCCTGAAATAGAGACTGTTTGACTTAGTCTAGGCAGTGCAAGTCAATCTCTATTGCTGCAAGGGTATGTGTGTTGTGCTTGTTCAAATTTTTCTGTGCCTTTGACTGCAATTGTGAGGAAAACTGAAATCTTCCCATTGCCTGTTCTGCTGCTGTAACCTGATGCAGAATTCTTTTGGCAACACGTATTTGTTGTTTGCATGGCTTTAAATATTTTGCTTTACTTTAAAATGTTCAGTTTTTCACCACCTTACTTATATGTATTGGTATGATCTGTATCTCCCGTTTGGCTTCTTTTGCTTTTAATTCAACTTAAATGATTACCCTGTATGTTCCAACTGTGTAGTCATTTCCCACTGGGGCATTATCTCAAATGATTTTTAAGGTAAATGAATTTATTCCATTTCCCACTTAAAATATGGGAGCTATATCAGTCAAATTCCATCTTTCCCCATAAATTAGCATATTTTTTAGTCTTTAGTTTCTGTTTTGTATTTCAGTATTTACAATGATAAACATCTAGTGCTCTTTCTCCGTTTAAATAGGCTTTCAGATGCTGAAGGCAGGTTAATGCTGCTTTTCCTCCCTGTGTTGGACACCATGTCAGTTGCGTCTCACACCACATGCATGAAATGCAGAAGCAGTCACATCCATACTTTTACAAAACCTGGCATTTAAGATAAACTTTAAAGTGTAAACCTCAGTTCACTGAGGTTGGCAAAGCAGGGTAATGATACTCTTACATGTGAGATATGCATAGCTTGTTTTGTTTAGTTATTCTTCCTGTTTTGTTTCAGCTGAGAGAGAATCACAGTTGTGTTTTGTTCCATTTTCAAATCATAAACTCAAACATGGAACAGAGTCTCTCATTATTCTCTCTTATGTTTTTTAGGGCAAGACTCATGATGTTCAGCTTTCACAACCATGCATAGGGTGAAAGTATTATCCTTTTGGCTGAATGCTGCATGCAGAAAGCTCCTTGGGAACATCCTCTCTGGACAAACATTAATGTGACCAGACCTGTTGCTGTAGGTCTGAGTTTATTCAGCAGTGGAAAACACATTGCTTAGAGTTTGTTGTTGTTTTGTAGCAGAGAACTTAATTGTCCCTGCTTTGTACGCTGGGTAGTTTTAGAAACTAATGTGAAGTTAAACGCTGCCATTCTGATTAAAAAGCCAGGTGGAGAACTGGGAGTGGATATTAAAATTACAGTAATGTCTGTGTTATAATGATCCCTAAGCAATGGCAGGCAGTTACAGTCCCTGCCATCTTACCACATGTGCCTATCATTACCCTGTTTTGGCAGCGTCAGTCATTGTAGCTAGAATTGTTGATCTGGTGCATTCAAGCTCATTATCCTTTTCCCAGAGAGTTGTGAGATTTGGTTTGAAAGTAAAATTTTATAAAGTGAATGTTGGGGTGAATTCATCTGTTAATTACTTTAAGCTTTACACTTTAAAGCTTATTTTAAATTCCAGGTTTTGTAAAAGGATGGATGTGACCACTTCTGTATATCATGCACGTGTTATGAGAGGTACAAACCCTTGAGGCTACTAGTTTGGAAAAATAAACATTTTCACAGGGAAGGCTGTGGTAGTGCATACATAGGGAATTCCATTTTTATAGGCTCTTAGTAACACACTGTGCAAGCATGGGCTCTTAACTGCACATTTTCCTTTTGATCGTACTATCTTCTGCCCTCATTCATAGATGTAATACAAACACTACCTTCAAATAACATCAGTGAAATGGCTTTAGTTGACAGGAAAGAGGTTTGCCAAGCTCCTGCAGTTTTGAACATTTAAGTTTTTAAAAATCCAATAGTCTTATTTAAATTGAATGCACAAATTAGCATCAAGGTAGCTGTAAAAGGGAATGAAAATGTGTGCATTCACCTTACTGGAAAAGTTCTGTGCAGTGACAGTAACTTATCTGAGAAAAGTTAAACAACCAGAAAAACCTACTAAAAATGGGATGTTCAAGATTTCTGGCTATCTAAGGTATTTTTGAGAGGCCTGTTACCTTGGCATGCCAAGAAAAAAAAAAAAGTGGTGGGAGGTTAGTGTCTGGACAGTATTTCTGGAGTCTGTTCTTTTATATTAGGAATACTTTATCATACAGAGGTGTATGTTGATAGACCAGTACTTTAGTTAGTAAAAGATACACGAGATGGAATATACTTAAATATAATTGCTACAGTTTCTGTAAGAGTGGACAGAAAGCTGTTTATAGTTATTTGCACAAAAGGATTGTACAGCAAGAGCTGTATTTCTTAAGAAAGTAAAGCAAAGATCTTTGTGGGAAGCAGTGGAATCAAACACAGCTAATATGAGATCTTGTCTGAGTAGAAACCTTTTTTGTATTTCTAGGTAGATTCTGCCTGTGTGGGTTAGTTACTGGTGCATTGTCTTTTCTTTGGTTTTCCCTCAACTGAGTACCTATTAAAATAGTACAGTGCTAACCAGGGAACTCAATAGTGAGAAGGAGCTACTTCTTTTTAGAAGATTTACTAGTGCTTGCAGATCCAAAAGCTGATGTGCCCCATGTAGGTTCTGCCATACCAGCTTTTGTCAGGGTACTAGAGGAGTTGCAAAGGCATCACAGACTTTCTGCGCTCAGGTGGACTGACTGCATCTCATAACTTTCCTATCGCCTGACACTCAGGACAGCTAGGTTTCAGCAGAACTGGCAAACATAGCAAAGGATCACTTCTGGAGCTAGTTATGATGTTTGTAGCACTTGATCCTTGGCAGTTGATATTTTTCTGGCAGTTGTTTCATAGCTATGTGTCCTGCTTTGGGCTAAACCAGAACAATTCTCTTCTAGTGATTTTACTTTTCAGCTAAAACTTCTCTAGTTAGCTGTACTTTTTGAGCTAACAATATGTTTTCCCCAGACAAGCGCTTACTTCTAGCAGTGATAAGGCCCCATGTTTTGGAATTACTGCTGGGACTGGTATGAAAAACAAGATCACTGCCAACTTGTGTCCCACAAAGGGGAGTGGAGAGTAAAAGGCTACACCTCAGGGAGGAGTGGACAGTTCAAGTGACTCTAAAGTGACCAACTAGGTATTCCATACCATACACGTCATATTCAGTATAAGGAAGAGGGTCAATTCCTTCTTCCTTTCCTTCCTTCTCCTTCTTCAATGGCTGGCATTTGAGGAGGACTCTGTGATCTCTTTGATCTGGACCAAAGCTTCCAGGATCCACCTTCCTCCCTGCCCAAGCTATAGCCTGCTGTTGGGCCTACTCAGGTGTGTCATAAGGGGATTTGGGGTTTGATTTTGTTTCTGTATATATCTGTATGTATATTTGTAAATATGTTATTTATTTCTATTATTTTATTGAAGTAGTTTTTAGTTTTATTTTCTAATCCATAAGTCCTCTCAGCTTTTTATTGCTGTTTCCCTTCCTGTGGTTGGTGTGGCAGTGGCCTGCAGTATCAGGAATGGAAAAGATCTTGTAAGAAACGGGCTTTTGAAGAAGCTGAAGAAGCTAGCCCAAATGCCTTAAAAACAGAAGCTTTTACTGTTGTGTAAATATATGTTACAAAATGGATTCTTTTGTTCTTTTTCCCCTTAGTCACCTTCTCTTTCCCAAAATCCCCTGAGAAAACCATTATCTCATCACCTAGGACGGTTTAAGCTGTCCTTGAAAAAGTTTGTGTAAGTTTTCTTATTGGTCTTTATTTTCCTTCTCCTATTTGTTGTTATCCCTGGTTCTTTATTGGTTGTTAACTGAATCCCACCAAAACCTATAAATGCCCCCTCCCATGTTAATAAACACTCTCTCTCTCGTTACTCTCCTGGGGTCTCTGTGTGGCTCTTTTGGACATCTCGGTGACCATGGCGGGGGAGGACTAAGGGGGAGCACACCCTCAATCACCGCAGTTGGGACTGTCACTTGGTTAGAGGAAACCCCAGTCCCTTACCCATGACACTGTGACATGTTTTGGAGTATGAGTTCTTATTTCTTCATCAAGTTATGAGCACTCAGAGGCATAATTGGAAGGTACCTCACTTACACAGTAATATGTGAACTTCTGAAATTATTTCTTTTGTTTCAAAAAGTCGTATCTTAGCTGATTTCACTACTTCTGTGGGCCAGGTTATTAGAGTGGATTATTTTTTCTTGCATATTTGCTAGCCTTCAAAAGGCAAGCTAAGTATATCTGAATGCAAAAAAATATGATCTGAAGCCCTGAGATATCCTTGTAGTTTAACACTTTGACCTATTCTGTTTTCGTTTCACTGCCAGTACCTTCCTTAAAAGTGGGATATTTCTGCTTCCTGTTCTTATGTGCTGTTTTCTTTACTTATCTGTAATTTTGACTGTAGTCATCCTTCTCTTTTTTGTAGCAGTCTTTTATGGCCTTAATGAAGATTGGTGATTCTTTTTTCTGATCATTTTGTCATTCACATTAATTCAAGAATGTTTTTCATTCAGTAATTCTTTTTACCAAATAGGTGGCAGTGTAGCTATTACTTCATTCTTGAAAATAGCAAATAACTGTATGGGCAGATGTGCAGTGCTTTGGAGAGTCATCTTTTATTGTGTAAAATAGATGACTTGTTCAGAATACAAAAACGTTCTTTCCTGTCTGTAAACCTGTCACCATTCTGCGTTTCCTTCTTCAGAACATTCCAAATTCTTCTTAGTGTTCATATGCTTATACTTGTATAAACAACAAAAAGTGCCTTGAAGGAGCAAATACTGTACAAATTCCATATTCTTCCTAGCGCTTATAGTTGTATAAACAACAAAAAGTGCCTTGAAGGAGCAAATATTGTACAAGGCAGGACCCAGGCTGCTTCCTTCCCCTGCTAGTCATTAGTCTGAAAAACTGCATAAGGAGAGGAGTAGACTGCATTTTGCTTGGCTGAGTTGCTTAAGCAAAGGCAATGAATGCCACTGGAGATACTCTGCAGTGTATGAGGCATGTACAGAAGACTAGCAGATTTAACCTGTAGGAGAGGCAGTTGATGCTAGGGTATCTCAAGTATCTGTGTTGAAGTAGAGAAGAGTCCAGAGACTTTCTGTGTTGAAGGGTATATCATATGGAAAGTTGGGGGGGATTATGAAGAAATTGTTTTCTATGAGCTTGTGGAGAAAGCTTATAATGAAAATTCTCACCACAACTTAATTTGAGACATTACATTTTAGTTTTAACCAAACAAAAAGGCTTTGAGTTTGTACCACTGTATATTAACAACACTATGATGCTGTTGCTTGTGCTCAGGGGATGTATTATTGTCTATTCAGCAGTCTTAGGTTATAGGCTTCAATCAGTCTGTTTCATTATCTTCAATGAATGTGCTCAGAATCCTGTGCAGAGTTGACAGTGGTGTTGCTTTGTTGTTTTAATTAATGGGTTTCTGGAGGTGGTAACATTTTTGTAAGAAATGATGAAATTGCCAATTAGATGGAAAGTGAATGTGTGAGCTGAAGAAAAATTACAGCTTAATATTAGTGACACAGCATGGAAACTGAAATCATAGCACCGGTAGGAGCAAGCCTGTCTTTATGATTACTATATTACTACATACCAAGCTGAATAAACCAGTTTGGGGTTTTGTTTGTGATACTGTGCTGTATACATCTATAAAGCATAATCTTATCACACCACTTTGACGCTGATCAAGTATGAAATACTCAAATTCTCTTGGCCCTCAGTGCTCCTAAATTATGAATACACAAATCTCATTTCTTTGAAGCCTGTGATATGGTGATTCAAAAAGAGTGGAAAGTGTATCTTTTTTCTGCTTCTTTAGGATCCCTTTTGTGTGCCAACAGCGGGAAAAGTACAGGATCAAAATGCAAAGAATATAGGACACGAAACTGGAAACTAGGCAGATAAGGCCAACAGCATCCTGGCCTGTATCCNACAAAAGCTGGACTCAATGATCTTCAGGGTCTCTTCTAGCTGTAACTGTTCTATGATTCTATAACTTCCAAATACTGGCCAAAAGCTTCTACTTATTGAAACTCATGCTTAGCTGTCTCTGTCAGAGTATTAATCTTTATTTTATCTGTCTGTTTACATTACATAGTTTCTATATATTTCAAATATATTTTCAAATATATTATATATATTTCAAATATATTCATCTTGCTTTATCATCTAATTTAACAGTTGTTTTAGAGGACATAGTTTTTACATTGGAGATTCCTAAGTGTTTTCATAGCTTGTATTGTCCTCACATCTTTCTTCTCACTGGTGACCGAGCAGGGAATTATCTTCTGGTGGTGATGGCATAATATCCCTTTGAGAACAACAGCTTCAAACCCCTCTGTCTCATGTGGAAGAATAATGAATGCCCCCACATGTTAAACTTTGGTGCTGTTGTACAACTAGAAATAAGGATAAGATCCAGAAGTGCAATCTTTATACACCTCTAGCAAGTAGAGCATGCAACAGATGTACTGTGTATAATCTTATCTCTCATGCTGAACTGTGTTCAGTGGGTGATTATGCTGAATAAGCATGCAAGTGTATATGCTACAGGGCTGTTCTGTTTGCGGGGTTTTTTTTTCAGGATCTAAGAACATAAGCCAGATTACGACAAATGAGGAAAATGAAGGAACTACCAAAATAATTGCACCTTCTCCTGTGAAAAGGTACGTAGACAAGCAGTTATCTTTCAGCTTTTAAGAGATGGTGTATTGCATTGGATAGAGGAACACATTTAGTAATCATTAGTAACAGTTTATCCTGCCCTTAAGTTCAGGGCCATCTGATCTTCTGCTGACAAAGGTCAGAGTGTATTGCCCGGAAATTCTTTTTAATGAATCCTGCTCTTCTGATGAACCTGAAATGGGAATTCCGGGTGATACAGAGTTTGGAAACATGCAAATTGGGTCAAGTTGGTGGGAAAGCAAACAGTGTCAGTTTTAAATATGAAAAAAAAAAAGCAGAAAATGACCCAAGGGGTGTGGGTCAGCATGGTTCTCTGAAGTCCTGTGTGTCCACTGGAAGCTGTGGGCTGGCTGACAGGGCCCTTGGAGCATTGGTCTTCTGCCTCTGCACAGGCCACGCTTGGGATGTGTGGGCAGGGCAGTGCCGGGCATGGCTTCTTTTTCACCAGTGCTGTCAATCTTGCAGTCCATTACCCATTACACCATTAAATCCAGAACAAAACTCACGGTGTTTGTGCCTGATCCTTAGGAGCAGTGAATTGCCAGGGCTGCTCTGCTGTGTTTCATTATCAGTGATGAAGTGCACATCTCTGGTTATTAGACATACATGAGAGAAAAAGGTGAGACTCAGATTTGGGAAGAGATTTATATCTCCACCCTTAATTCTAGGTGGAATTTATGTGCCTGAATATAGAGAACATAGGGTCAAAAACTCAGCACCTAACATTTTTGCATAGCTGCCTAAATGTCTGTCTCTGCATGCCAAGTAAACCTAACAGGTGTTTTTTTGAATTGAGTAACTCTGGCCTTATCTCTTCATTGAAGCTGTGGACTTCACATACTAGGTATCTAGACAGAACTCTGAAGAAGGATCTAAAACATTTACTGCAAGTACTGGGTGGATAGTTGTTCTTCTTGCCTAATATTTAGAATTGTTGCCACTAAAAAAAACAAAGAGTTGAGCTTAACTTCTTCCTAAATTTGAGGGAAATTGAATCCAATATTCTAGTCCTTAGAAAATAGTACTGATCGTAGGTTAAAAGAAAGTTTATGATCTTGCAACTTAGTCATGCTGAAGCTAGGCCATTGAGCAGAAAACAAGACAAAGGTATATAAATACCTGCAGGGAGGCTGAGAAGAGGATGAGGCCAGACTCTTTTCAGTGGTGCCCAGTGACATGATCAGAGGCAATGAGCAAAGACAAACACAGGAGGTTCCATCTGAACATCAGGAAACACTTTTTCATTGTGAAGGGTAACCAAGCATTAGCAGTGGTTGCCCAGAGACATGGTGGAATCTCCTTCCTTGGAGATACTCAAAAGCCATATGGGAACGGTTCTGGGCACCTGCCTTTAAGTAGCCCTAGGTGGCTAGGTGACCTCCAAAGAAACCTGCCAACCTCAATCATTTTGTTCTGTGAATTGTTAGGAGAAAGGTACAAAACAAGAGGTACCCTTATTCCATAGTGCAAAGTTGATCAATTTGATAAGGGGTAGGAGCCCTTCACTGTTTTGCTGCAAATGTTGTGTATAAGCTTTTAGCAATGAACTATTAAAAAGAAGCAGAGAGACAGGTTGCAGAGAAAGAACAAAAATCAGGGACTCTCAGCATGGCAGCTCTGAGGTTTCCAAGTTCAATTTTTTACCTTGGCATTTTAAAAAGCAGTTCACAGGCAGATTCTCACAGAGTCGTGGTTTTAAATAGTGTTAGTCATTTCAAGCAAGTAAGTGTCCTTTTTCCAGCTTGTTTTCTATTCAGAAATGGATTTGTTTTTCTCTGTGTCTCTGTCTAAACATCTGAGACGTCTTTCAGGTCTGCCAGGCTTAGTAAATGTAAAAGAAAGCACACATGCTTTGTGAAGCATTTACAGTTCGATAGTTTACTTCATCCTATATAATTCTCACATTGATGGTCAGTCATGCTTGCAAAGCATCGTACAAGCTGAGTTTTCATAGTTTAACATCGCATTCATTGTTGAGATACATAGTTGGTCACTTCTGCATAAGTGGTATAAATTCAAGGTAAACTATAAAGCCCCACATGAACAATAAGCTCACATGACATTCATATCGTAACCTTTCAAATATGTTGAATGAACTCAGTACCTTTTGCAGCCGCATTCCTGGAGATAATTCTAGTAATCTGAAGAGCTGCCATGCTCTTGCTCTCTAGTTGTAAAGTATGTGTCTGCTTTGAATGAATAATGACCTAGGAATTTGATGCATTTAATTAATCTCCCAGGATCACTTCTTTCTCTCTCTTTTTTTAAGATTTGTGAATGCTATTCAAATTTATTTAAGTCCATCTTCAATCTCAGTATTGTTTAGTAGTTAATGCTGTGCAAACCCAATGGCTTTTTGTAATACAGAACTGAAACACACTTATCTGAGTTAGTCTATAGTAAGTGTATTTTTAAGCCTGGAAATAGATTATGTGCACATATGAGTCAATACTTACTAGATGCAGTATTAAGAAAATTATATACCTGCTGAAGTGTAATTTAATTTCTGTTCCTGCTGACTTACTGTAGCTTTGCCTTTTGTTCAGTGTGAGAATTAAATTATTAACTTGGTGACTATAGTAACCAAAGGCTGAGGTTAGAAGCAGATTAGTGAGTTAAGTAGCCACAATTTGTTCATAAAGTCAAGTCTGTAACGTTCTTCTCTCAGCAAAGAACTCTGGCTCCTGTCCTCCTCTTTGTAAGCATCTGTAAAGCATTTGTTTGTTTCCACTTAAGCTGCACTTTGGAAACATACACTGTATTAATGCTTGTAGCAGGTTGCTGTCAGTAATACTTCTTAAAGATTGTACTGGAAATCAATGTGTCTATGAAGTTCTATTTGAGATATTCATGTAGAAAGCAAGCTCAAGAGCTGATGATGCAGGAAAAGCATGACTAGCCTTTGGTGAGAAGATAAGTAAAAGTGTGCTTCAGTTGGAAGCCACCTTACAGCACTTTGAGTGGTAGTGAGCAAGCTATCTAGGAGCATTAATGGGTTGGAAGCTGTAAAACCTGACACTGTGAGAATGGTGAGGAAAATGGAAGAATTGGAGTATCCTACTGTTTTTCCCCATCTCCCATAGGTACAGTGATAGGTTAGTTAGAAACACTGATATTTCTCTTAAGGGAACTCACTATCTTGACAGTCCTGGTACATTACCTTGCAGCATTCGGTGAAGACAGCTCTTTCACATTGTCAACTCTGTGCTCACTGTCTAGCAAAAAGAAAACATAAGGAGTTACTAGGGAAGGAATGAGGACAATATGCTCATATGCAAAACATGATCTGCCATGTTTCGAATAGTTATCACTCTTGACTCTGCTGCTTCCATCTTGAAGAAGGTGCTATAGTCCTAGAAAAATGGTAGACAAATATGATAATCAGAGGTATGTGGTAACTTCTGTACTGTGAGAGATTAAATAGTCTGTGATTCTTTTACTTGGAAAAGAGATGAGGCAGTTGTAAAAAATGTTAAAAAAAAAAAAGGTGTGGAGTTTGTGTTTAGGAAACAATAATTCACAGGACTTTTTTTCTTTCTATAAGCACAGAACTAGTGCAGAACACAGGATGGAGGTTTTGAACCAGATGGCAGTTTTGAAAAAAAAAAAAAACAACAAAAACCAAACAACTTTTTGTGCCATAGTTGAATACTGCAGCATACTGATACCAGGCACTGTTTATGCCAAAAATTCAAAAATGTTCAAGAGGTCTTTAAGTAAATCCCTGGAAGAAAGTTTCGTCAACAGCTATGTAAAATAAAAAGCATCAAAAACCTCTGGTTCAATTATCCATTAACTGCATGTTGTCAAAGACTGTGAGAGTATATTGTATAATTGTGCTATTGTTAGATGTTTTGCCTAAGCATCTGCTCTTGTTTATTCTGAGACAAGATTGGGATTTTTTCTGACCCAGTGCCATCATGTTATGAGCTTGTAGAGCTGATTTTGAGGTCATTGATTTTTTTCCTCCAATCTCTCTTTCTAGGAGAGATTCTTCAATGTAACAGGTATTTTCCCTCTTTCACATAGCAAGCAAAGAGCTATATGGCTGAGTGGGTCTCTGTAATGACTGTATACCTTCAAGATTAACTTTTAAGAGGTTGGGGGGAGAGAATACATCATCTGTACACTGTAGGTTTAAAAAATATATGTGTATCTGTACTTCTATTTAGCTTTAAAAAGATGAAAAATGAAAACAGTTCAGAAACTCAAAGAAGTAAAACAAGCGCACCATGGGAGGAAAATGGCCCACAGAGGTAAGGCAAAGCATGATGTCTTAGGTATTCTGCAATGGTAAATATCATGCCATGGCAACAGGTTGAAGGATATTTATATAATATATTAATATACTAACAAGGTCAAAATAGATCTTTATTGTATATAAGAGGATAGGTCCTGTCATAGATAAACAATCAGTTAAAAATTAGCGAAGTAGGTGTAGGAGTAAAGTGGTCAGAAGATGAAAGTCACCAGTGGCTTTCCACAGAGATCTGTTTATAGACCTCTGCTACTGAATATATTTGTCAAAGACCTGGAAAGAGATGATACAGTTTGAATAGGGGGCTGAATATTTAAGGAGAGTGAAAATTGTCTGTGAAAAGTGGCAGAAAAACTCCTAAAATGTGACAGGTTACTAGATGGTGGATGATGTTTAGTCAGTAAGAGTAAAGAGAGGCACATGGGGGCAACCCCCTCCCTCTGTATCTCAGAGTAAAATGGGGTGCTGTGGAATTATGACGGATAACTTCATGAAAACATCTACTGTGTAGCAGTTAGAAAAAACATTAGCAATTATTAGGAAAGCAAGAGACAGCATATACCGACTTTGAAGGCCAGAGGGTTTTAGGCAAGCAGAAACAGCTTAACTGAAATTTGCCATATAGCTGTTGTGAAAAGGGATAAGTAATGTTCGATAAAGACATGTTGATTGAATTTAGCACCTTTCCTCTAAGAAGTCATTAGACCACCTTAAAGTGATATGTACTCCATCCTCTGTTATGCTGTTGGAAGAGGACCTTATGCTTCTGTAGGGAGGTATCACCAGATAATCTATACGGGTATTTG
This sequence comes from Bucco capensis, assembly GCA_013396975.1. Taxonomy (NCBI): domain Eukaryota; kingdom Metazoa; phylum Chordata; class Aves; order Piciformes; family Bucconidae; genus Bucco; species Bucco capensis. Next base: position 9,593 of record VWZO01009491.1, on the reverse strand, counting down.
ATTGTCTACATCTAATTAGGTCACAACTCAACCCATTGGGTCCCACCTAGGCTTCAGTGCTTAACCTGAAGCTTGAAACCTCCACATCATTGGCAGAGGGTTGCATGGATAAGCATCAGAGAGCTGGAGTTAAAATTGTTTCACAGTCCCAAGCATTACTTCTGTGACGAAGATGTATGTTGCAACAGGAATGCTGTTTTCATACTTATATCCCTGGAAAACATAAAGAATAGAGGTGCATTTGAATACCTAGTCCTGGGTTGGATAAATCATACTACTAAAGCACAGAAATTTTATTATGCTAAAAGAATATGTGTACTTGGTTCTACATTTTGTAAGCTTAGAGCTGTTGGCTTGGCAATGCTGGGAGGTCTTCTACATTTTCCAGGTTTCAGTGGAAAGATATTTATTGCTGGAAGGCAGTACCATCTGTATTTATAGACCACACAGACACACAGATGTGTATAACTGAGTATGTATATAAGTGTGTGCGAGCCCTCTCATTTTTGTAGGCTGAATATTGTTTAGCTGGCGTAACTGTCCTGGAAGTTTTAAATCTGTTTGCTCTTCCTTTTTAATCCTAGTGGGCTGTATAATTCTCCCACTGACCGAAGTAAATCACCAAAATTTCCTTACTCTCGGCGACGGAACCCATCAGGTGGCAGCGAGAATGAGTCTGGGCAGCCAGTCCGGAGGAGGTAAGAGCCCTGGGGTTAGTTACTCTTAGCTTGTCACAATAAAAACCTTGAGGACCTGCATGGTCTGTCTTCAGTAAAGGCTCTTGGAGACACAATTAGGTCCTGGGAAAAGGAGTACTCTAGGGATCAGGTGACAAAGGACTCTTTGGTCATGCTTCTTGCATGTGTGCTATTCTGGGTGTTGGGAAAATGACGTTAAAACTACGAGAAATTGCATTATTGTCACGTGCAAGGCCTTTCCATGGCTATTTTTCCATGGTGAAGGAAAGGATTGATGGATGACAATGAGCTTCTAGTACAGAGCTGTCTGTTATTGAAGTACATCGCTTTGCTTTAAGTGCAACAAAGATTAAACGAATGAGCCATAAAGCTGTCTTCAGCATTCCCATGTATGAATTGCTTTACATTAGAGAGGAAGCCAGAAAAAAGGAAACTGTGAGATACTTAATGTGTTTTTAGTGGGTATGTACTGAATTGAGTAAAGTAGAGAAGTAAGATTAAATGGATGGAGATTCTGTGGTGTGTGTCCTGGAGTATGCTGAAAATGCAAATTACAGAGACAGTTCTGAACTGATACAGTTTTGAGAGACTATGTGTTACATGGGATGATTTGTTGTGCTGAGAAGCTGCTTTCATCGCTGAGGTACCCTAATGCGTGATCTGCTGTGAAGTATAGGCAGTCATAGCTACTGCAAAATATTCATCGAAGTCTTCTAGGATTATCTTATGAGCCAGCACCTGGGACTTGCATCTCCTTCTGACATCTCTAAAGTTACTATCGGTTTGGCTTTCAAAGTCAGGCTGTGCAAGTATGTCTCTGACAATGTCACTATATCTATCTTTAAGGAAATCTAGTTTGATGTGGAGCTTTTATATTTGGCAGGTTTCTGAGCTGCTCCAGACCTTTTACCTGTCTTTCGATGTCTAGAGCATGAGTGAAGAAACTCACCCATGTTGTGTGCTTAAGTGACCTCATCCCCCAGTTAAACTAAATGAGTGTAGGTTGCTCTAAGTCAATAGAGTTATGTGGATTTACCCCGGTTGAATAGAGCCTTGGTAAGCACTAATAGCAATATTTTTTCTGAATGAGTGTTCTGATTCATTGCTGGCTTAGGTGTCAAGGATTTGTTTGGCTTTGTAAAAACAAAGGAAAAGAGATGTGCTGTGCAAAACCATCTTGTATCAAAAAAAAAGAACAGTGTTTATTGTCTATGCAGTAGGAAATCTTTTGAAATGCAAAATATTTGCATCTGTGATTTGCATTTGGCTGATCTACTTTGTGGAAAGCTGGTCATGCCAATACTAAGTTTTCTTTTGGGCTACCACACCAAGAAAATGTTTTTAAAACTTTTGTCTTCTATGTGAGACTGTGAAGATAGACAATAGTAGGTAGTTTCTAACCTAATTATGTCTTCCTGAATCTTGGCTTTATTCATGCACTTTCCTTCTTTCAGCTGCTTAACAACAACAGACATGTTGTTTATCCCCTCTTTAGTAGAATTAAGAGGAAAACATCAGGATTTGCTGTGCTGGAAATAGTAGAAAACTCTAAGGGCTTATATTTTAGTTCCCTCCATCCTTTCCTTTCTCCTCACTCATCTTCTTAAATGTTTAAAAGGCTTTTTGTGTTCCATCCATTTAATTTTTTCCCCCATCTTACTTTTGCATAGCTTCATCACAGCACAGAGTCCTACAAACTGCCTTGCACATTGTTACTACACCACACTAGAAGCATTTTGTGGAAGTTTACTAGAGGCTTATCTACAACTTAAAATCAATTCTAGAAGTTTTAGATTTTGGATTTTGCATCTGCAGCTTTTGTTTTGAGCTCTTCAGCCTCCCAGTCTGTTTTCAGTTAGTTTGTTTTTAAAGCAAGTGTGCTGTGATTTGAGATGATTTGTCCTGCAAAGGCAGGTGTAGAGACATATGCAACTTCTGTACAGAAGTTGTACAAAAAATGTCTTGCACATTTTTTGCTGAATTTTTTCTTATGCTTCTTTTTCTCCTGTGCTGTCTTGTCTAGTTGTCACATTTCCAAATAAAATGCTGATTTGTGTTGGGATGTGCCCTTCAACAATTTCAGATTTTGGCAGACTTTTGCATCCATAGTTCTATAGTGCCACATCTACCTGCTATGACTGTGCTGTGCTTTTCCTTGCTCCTGTGCTCCTGCCCTAGCTGCTGGAAGAAGGAGACAGTGCAGTGTATTTTGATGTCAGAGTCTGCTGAAGCTTATGAAAGAGAGGAGGCACTCCCAGAATTTGGTTCACTGCTGCAGCACAGGAAAGGAGTTCTGGCAGAGATACAAACATCTTGGGAACAATTACAGGAAGTCAGGGGAAGAGTTCACATGATTTGCACCTATTATAACAAACAGATTTTTGTTGTTGTAAGAATTTTACTATTAAAGCTGCGAGTGAGAATCCTGTTGTAGATGACCCGCACATAAAACTGAAAGGATTTAGTTAGGCATCTCAGGTGCAAAACCCTATTGGTCAGAAGGGACCTCTTCCCAAAGGCTGTGCCTGCTGTCTTAAACTGCAAATAGTTCAAGTTTGTTATTGTACGTTGGAGAGGACCTCCATTTCCTCACAATATGGCTGCTCTCCTCTCATTGTAATCAGAAAATGACTGCACTAGAATATGCATCTTCTCCGTCAACCTTTTCTCTGAAATACCAAATTCTGTGACCTACCCTGTCCGCAAGCCCTCTGCTGGACAGTGTTTGTTCTATGTCTCTTGTCAAACGGACTTTGCATTTTTTCTTGCCCCTTTTGTCAGACCATATAGATACACCACTTGCAAAATATCAAATATATTTCTCAAGAAAACTTGAGAAAAAAGGATGAAAAGTGCTTTGTAATTGTCAGAAGTCAGGATGATTTCATGAAGCCTTTGTTTCCATTTGTGGTATTTATTCAGTTCAGTAAAAGCTGATGTTTAATATTCAGTGAAAGACAATATTCTGACAGCCAGCATGAGCAGCTGCCACTCATCTGATAGCTCAGCAGCCCTCTGTCTCCCTACAAGTACTTTCCTGATAGGCAACACAAGGTAATTTGACGTGCAATATCCAAAATGTGGATCAGATTTCCATTCCTGAAAAGCCAGAGAAAGGCTAATCTTTGATTTGAGCAAATAAGATGTTGTACCTTGCACTTCTTTTCCACAGTGTGATTATTGCTGCCTTGATACCTTATGGGATAAATTGCTTAAATGAAAGTAAGACAATATTTGAAGTGCAGAGAAATTGAGAAGAAAAGAGTCACTCTGATGACCTGGAAGTATGGAAGAACAGTTGTTACTTGGATGACCTAGTAACATTGAGATTAAAGATTAGTGGAATATTTATTAAACATCCGATAAGATTTTGGGGAAAAATAGTACACTTTTGGGCATGTAAGGTCTGCTGGAGTTCTAGGGCATTTGTTGCTCTGAACTCTCTGAACATGCTTGAGGAAGTCTTTTGGACACTGACTTCTAATCTTTCTTCTTCCTTCAGGGTTACAATTTCCTGTAGTAACGTACATCTTTCTTGACTCCACTTTCAGCTTCACCCAGAAATGTATATTTTTACCTGGGAAACTGGCTATCCCGAGCCACTCTGTGGTTTTTAATTACAAGCCATGAAATTTAGGGATGGGGAGGAGTTTCTGCTTCTCCACTGGGGAAATTTAACTTTTCCAAGCCTATTCTCTTCAGACAAGCAGGTTGAACTGATTTTCCTGGGCTTTAGTTGTCATACTATTATAAAGCATTTTGGTTTGAGTGGAAGCTATTGAGTTAATGATTTCCTGGTTTAAGAGAGGGGGAGATCAGACTCCATACTCTGAGGCATGTAATGACACAGAAATTTCATGAAACCAACCATAATTCACTGGTACTGTGGAAGAGTTCATGAGACTTTCATCTATGTCAGAAGGTTATCTATAGCGATGTCTGAGTTTCAGAGACAGAGGATAGAGTGATGTGTTCCTGACCAAACAGGATATTCAGGGGAGGACTGTGCCACAGCTATTCTATTCCCTAGGAAGTCTCTCTTATCCTGTTTGGGCTCTTCTCCCTAAACTTTTAGAACATGCAGTGAGCAGATGCTTTTCAATAGCCTCCATGCTTTCCCTTGCCTGTTACCTACACCTGATTAACTACCTTCACTCCTTAGCTTCTCTGAGGTGTACAAGAAGGTAAATGTCTCTGCCAGTACCATCATAAGTTATCCCCTTATCTGTTTCATGCCCAGAGACCCAAGAAGGAAATATCTCTTTTTCATTGCAGCAAAACCATGACCTGATGTTGATGATATCCTGATGTTCTAGCTCCCAATATCCTGAATCCTTCTAGGCCAGCTTATGTTAATATTGATCATCTTTCCCTGTTAGTCAGCTGGGTTGTTAGTGTTGCAGAGAAACATGTCTTCGTTTGGAGACATTCAGAAACTAAATTTATCACACAAAGGAATGGTTCAAACCAGGGTTTGATGAGAGTGCCATTTTCTAGGAGCTAGCCCAGCAGTATGGTAACAGAGTCCTGGTTTCCAGGACCAGAGACCTGGAAGCTGGTTGGTCTGCTCCAGAATATTAATCAGTGGAAATCAAAAATTTAAGTGTCTCAGATAGTAGTGAGCAAGCACTTCTGTCTACTGAGAGGAATTTGCCTGTAAGTAGTCATATGCATTTTTTTTCTTGAAGTTTAGCATCAGCCTGGTTTATCCAGTCTTTTGCAGTAATAAATAATCAGAGACATATATGTCACCTTACTATTTGAAGCTTTGCAGTCAGAGGTGATACAGAAGTAACTGCTTTATTTCTTTTTCTTCACATAATGCACCATCTTTGTAGCTGTGCATCAGGTCATTCCAGAGCTGTGCTAATACACACAACTGCCAATGTGTGCACTTCAGGCTTTCTGTATATATAAAGATCAGCAGTCATAGTGTTAGTGGTGTTTCTTCCACATTGCCCGACATTTGAAAAATGATATGAACTTACTAGAAGTCAGATGGAAGTTGAAGTGAATAGAAAAAGGCAGATCCCATGAGCTTTTTGTTTTGCCTGCAAGACCAGAATTACTGTTTCTGCTGGGTGTCCCACAATGTACAAGCAGGAAAGAAACAGGATGCCTACAATTTAAATATAAAACATTTCACACCTCAAAGAAACATTTCACTGTGGAGTATACACAAAGAATGCTGAGAGATAAAATAGAAGAAACAAAAATTGAATGCAAGGATTCAAAAGAAAAATATCACCCACCTGACACTGCACTCTGAGTTCACTACTTTCAGAGCAGTTATTCCAAATCAAGTAATGAGAAAACCGTAGGTGTAGACAAGCTCCCAGCGTCTTTTAATTCTGATTTTCCTAGTAATGTCTTTGCAGCCTTGCAAATTCCTGTTTAGAGCTTGAGTACTTTGGATGTTAGATAAATTCATCTTGAGATGCTGCTTTTCTCCTCTCCAGATCACGGTCTCGCTGTAACACCAGCAGTGGCAGTGAATCAGAGAATTCCAACCGAGAACATCGGAAGAAGAGAAACAGGTGACCTTTCTGTATTTTAGACATAGAGACATGAGAACAAACAAATGGAGATGGACTTTCCTGTGGTAGACCCAGCAAGAAGGAACCTAACATGTTTTATATGCATACAGTCCTCCTGAGACAACTTAAGGTCTTCTTTTGAATAAGGAGAGAGATAATTGCCAAAATACATATACATTATAGATGTATGCAATGAATACATACCCTTTGGTTGTTTGGGAAGAACTCGTTAATGAACTGCAAAATCAAATATGGGGGACACTTACAAAAGACTTACAATATTAATATAAATAAAGTGGATAATGGTGATAGCAAGGTATTCACTGTATGTACTTTAATACCTCAAAAATATCAAGTGCAGAATTTTAGCAGAAAATAAGCTTTTGAGGAGAATAGTAAAAAATATATGGTAAAATGAAAATCAGTGTTGTTTTTAAATGCATGCCTTTAATTATATAAATACTTTTATTTTCTAAACTGTAACGTGTAGGCCTAAACCCAAAATGTGTGGTGTCAGCTTTTAATAGGACAGTAGCAGTTAATATCAAATGATGTTAGCAAGCTTTGCTTTTTGTATTTTTCTTGTTACTGATAGGAAGAAGTTAGTGTAAAGTTTACTGTAGAAAAAAAACCTTTACAGCTGCAACTTTTATGTTGCAGTCGAGATAACAACATTTGAGAGTTATTATATCTTTAAAAAGCACATAGAATTTATTATACTGCATGGACAGAGTGTAAGAGAAATGTCACTGGACAAAAAAGGAATCATTTAATGCTAATTTTCTAATAAGCTATCTGCGTAATCTACAGTAGTTTCTTTTTGTCTCACATGTAGTACTGTGAGTGATAAAAGATTTTCAGATATTTGGAAGTTCTTAGAAATAATGATGTGCTTTATAATGCTGCAGAAATATGTGGTGTAATAATATTTTAAGCATGACTTGAAGTAGTTAAAGAGATGCTAAAAAAACATGGTGACATTCAGATGGGTTAGTACAAACCATATCTGAGCTATGAGATTTCTTTGGAGTTTACTTAAATTAGGGCACTGTCTTGTGAGATAGATGCTTGTCTAACAGTAATCTACTGTGCATGGAAGATTTGTTTTCCAGGTGAGCTCTAAAGCTTGAATGAAATGCTGAGTATAGTTTCAGTGATCAGTAGGTAAATGGTATTTTGTACCCCTTTCTCTTAGAACAGTCCTGCCAGTTTGTTTTTTTTTCCCATGAAACTTCTTTTTCAGGGATCTCCACAAGCAAGAGAAAGAAATTAGAGACTGACCACAAGAATGTTTTTAAGAGCTTCTTGCAGTATAAAGATGGAATTTTGAGAAGGATTAGGTACTGCTTATCTTTTTCTGAAAAATAAAAGATCATTTGCCAACCCTTCCTCACCTCATGGAAAAGTGCTTAAAATTAAAAAGAAAAAAAACAGGTTTTGTTGATTGTTTTCATGTCTTTCACACTTTCAAAAACATAAGACACATCCAAAATGTTAATGTTGGTGTTGCAGCATCTCTTACTCTTATGTGGTCACTTGAAATCAGAGCAGATAAAAAAGGTTATTATCAGTGTTAAAGTAGGTAAGTACTAAATGAGCTGAAGGTCTGAGATTTCTTTCTTGTCACCAAGTGGAGGAAAACACGAATCATAATGAATTTCTGCACTTTGATAGCAGCCACAGCAGAACTGTAATAATCTGAAAGGGCACAGGCACTGAATAGCTTTTCTGTTAGCTGAGGCAAGCAAGCTTAACAGGGTTAAATGGGACAATATAAAGAGGCTTGCAGCTGCTGTTACTCAAGATTTACTTGTTGCATAGACTAATACTAATTTATATCGCAGTACAATAATCAGGTCCCTGGCACAAGCAGACACAAAGTGGCATTGTTTTATTGGAATAAAATGGCTGATACATTACTCAAAAGAATCTAGTTCTGATCAGAGAAGAGTAGAATATTTTGTTCACATTAGAAGAGATCACTGTGAAAAGTGTGAAGAGATCACATGAAAAGAAATGATAAGAGAAAAAGAGAAATGCAGGTGAGAACTTAAGAAGTTACCACACTGTAAAAAGGTCAGAGAGAAACTCTTTACTGGATCTCAATAAGTCTTTGAAGTTTCACTCCATCATATGAAGTTTTATCCTAAGCAGATATTCATACAAAATTGAAGATGAACCTACGATGAATATTGTTCAATTACAGAGGAAACGTATTTGTTTTTTTCAATACTGTGGTCAAAATTTATTGTGTGGATAAAACTATATTAAACTAGTAGACAATATGTACTGGAGCATAATCTTCTACTTGACTACGCTTAAAGATCCATGTGATTAGAACCACAGAACAACAGAATGGTTGAGGTTGGCAGAGTCCTCTAGAGATCATCCAGTCCAACCTGCTCAAGCAGGGTGGCTACCTAGAATCAGGTGCCCAGGACCTTTCTCCGAGGAAGAAGACTACACCAAGTGTCTGGGCAACCTGTGCCAGTGTTTGGTCACCCTCACAGTAAAAAAGTTGTTCCTGATGTTCAGAGGGAGCCTGCAATATTTCAGTCTGTGCCCGCTTCCTCTGGTCCTGTCACTGGGCACCAATGACAAGAGTCTGGCTCCATCCTCTTTGAGCTGTCCCTTCAGGNTATCGCACCAGGGGCCACAGGAGACCCCAAGTGATTTTCAGACTGTGCCTGGAGGTACATATGTACGTTGATGAGATCACTCCTGATCATTCTCCAGGCTGAAGAGTCACAGCTCTCTCACCTTTCCCTCACAAGGAGAGGTAGTTTGAGCTCTTCATCATTTTTATGGCACTTTGCTGGACTCTCTCCAGTGTGTCCATGGCTGTCTTGTACTGGGGACCCCAGCATTAGACACAGTACTGCAGTGTGGACTCAGCAGTGCTGAGTAGACATGAATGATCACCTCTCCCGACACAATGGCAATAGTTTATCTAATGCATCATAGGATACTGTTCGGTTTCTTTGATGCAAGGGCATGTTGCTAGATCATGCTCAACTTGATGTCCACTGGGATGCCCAGGTCCTTTTCTGCAAAGCTGCTTTTCAGTTAGGTGGCCCCCAGCTTTACTGATGTCCTGCCTCAGGTGCAGGACTTTGCACTTTTCCTTGTTTAATTCCGTGAGGTTTCCATTGGACCATTTCTCCTGCCAGCCCAGGTCCCTCGGGATGGCAGCACAACTGTATGCTGTATCAGTTACTCCTCTCGGTTTGGTATCATCTGCAAACTTGCAGGGGGTTCACTCTGCCCCATTGTCAGATTCTTAATTAGACATTAGACACTAACAGGACCTGATGAGATGCATCCCAAAGTCCCAAAAGAATTGGCTGATGTAGTTGCC
>VWZO01009488.1:2080-73360 GCA_013396975.1 Bucco capensis | reverse complement strand
AAGGCAAGCTTGTGTAGCTCACCTATAAAACCATAAAAGGGAAGAGCACCCTCCTGTGAACCTTCCCTTCATGACCTGCTTTCATGAACTGCTTCACAAACTGCTCCGTACCTGTTTGCTCGTTCCAGGTCGCTCACGTTCCCTAAGCCTAGTTAATATGGGACAGCCACCCCGCTGACTTCACTTGAGCATTGAACTCAGCTCCAACCCTGCTGTGCCCCGGTTGGTTAGCCTGAAAGCTGTGCTGTGGGGAACCGGACAGAGGGGACCCAGAACACGTGACAAGCAGCCCCTGAGTCGGGACTTGTCCTTCTTTGCAGTCAGACCTTAAAGTGGCACCCCGAGCTTACCTTGCTCATAGGTCAGCGCTCCTCAGTGCCAGTTCGCCAAAGTGAGCTAGCTATTGAAATCATTATTTTTATGTCTGCATTTTGAGAACTATAGCCATTTGTGCAAAAATGACGTTCACAGGAAGAGTGTTATTTCAGCTGCAAGGTCATCCCAGTCCAAGTCAGCAAGAGGCAGAATGCCATGTCACCTGAGCTTGCACTGCTGTGTCTGTGCCTTTTTCTACAAGTACAACTGCCTGAAAAGCTGATTTTCCATTATGTGAGAAATCACACCACTTTAGAAAAAAAGATAATCATTCTGCACTGGATAGAAAACAACAACAAAAGTTCGTGTCCCTGGAGAAGAGGGGGAGGTTATTCTTATTTGGTCAGAGTGAAGGGAGCCCTCTGCACTGTACAGAGTTTTATTCTTTCTATATCTGTAACTTCGTGTCTATATCCTGGGTTGTAACACCCTACCTTGCAAGCTTTATTCGTGATGCTTGTGATAGAAAGGGTCAAGAAGAACTAAAAAGAAGGGGAAGAAAGGACAGAAGAAACTTCAGATAGCAGCAGCTGTGCTAGGCTGAAAACTCAGTAGCTCCACTATTCTTCAGAAAGTGGGACTGTAAGGAACACCTTGATGTCAACATTGGGCAACAGTAAATAGCCAAAATGAAGAGCTAGATTGCTGTAGCGAGTAGTGCTTCTACTGCTCGCATTAACAATCAGAACATGTAGCTGGGCTCCTTCACTTGCCAGAGACTAAGCAATAAATGAAATTTCAAGGGTCTGATGAGCAAAAATTCCAAGGTCACTCAACCTGAGTAGGATAAATGATAATAAGCTTTGCTATAAATAGCAATTCAGTGGCCTGTGGCTGCAATTCTGGATTCACTATCAGTGATGATTTTTCAAGTACTCCCCATTAAGACTATAATGCACCACGTTGAATTTCAGTCTGCAAAGGTTGCAGCTCTTTTTCTTCCTCAGATACAGGGGCAAGACATATCCCATCAAACTGCAGCCATTTATAAGGCATCTAGTTTAAATTAGTTATTTAGGCTTCCTCTGCAATAAAGAGGGATTCATCTTAGTACTGGATGAATTGAATTTTGGAGACACCTGTTTACTTTTAACTATGAAGAGAGTTCACATGACTATTCCTAAACCAAGGATCTGTCTTTTAAGACAATAAAGCATAAGTTCCATGATTATGTTTAGTGATATACAGTATCAGTATAGTCACTAGTCATAACCTTCCATCTCACCCTATAGAGTTAATAAAATAGAGGACAATATTTATGCTTGCTGTAGAAATTTAAAATACAATATTGCTGAATTCACATGGGAAGAAAAGGACAAGATGATGGCAAAAAAAGGAAGGCATTCAAGTGAGCTTGGAAAGCATCACTCAGTGGAGAAAACCATGTGAGGTTCTCCTTTCCTCCATTAGGAAGGGTCAAGATGTTATATTTATGTGGATCATTGTTTCTAATGTCAGCTTCAAACACAAGTGACAAAACAATACAACCTTTGATGTCCAGTATTCTCCAAGACTTTAAAATTTGTCTTAAAAAAAAAAAGGTAAAATCCCGGTATAACCTCACATTCCATGAGATGAGGCTTTAAAAATAAAACTTGAGAGGGGGAAAAAAGCTAGAAAAACCCACAGCAATATGACAGATGACAGCCTTAATTCTGCCTTTCATCAATCTGACTAATGTCAAGGCCTGACCCTTCTTTCATGACAATATACAATTTAATTTCACTGTAGTCATCTTCATCTTTCTTTAAAAGAAAATGAAGGGGTGGTTTACATTATCAAGAGGATGGATCTGGTTCTTCATTTGATTACAAGTTTTCCATCTCAGCAACCACAATGAATTCAGTGTGAATATTTGCAAGTTTTTTACAGTGCAGGCAAGAAGAAACTGATAAACGTGAAGACTTATTCTTTATCAGTCAGAAACTATTTAAATAAAGCATATTCTCTATTAGGTTCTAGTGATACTGTATGAACGTGAACTTGCATTGTTTCATATCAATTTGCTGCTAAACAAAGCCTCTTCAGACTTCAGCATGACTCATCAACAGCAAATTAATCAAATTTGGAGCTGTTTGTTTGGTCTTTTTAATGATTTAATCATACATATCTCATTTAGAAAGTAATTTAATAACAGAGGTCAAGTAACAACACTGAAAGAGCCATACTTCAGCATGAAGCATATTATTTAGATCAAATGTCTTATAAAGGCAACATGCAGTATATAAAAATGCAGATCTATCACCCTACTTTTTTGGATCAATGGCTTCAATGATTTCTTAATATTATGTTCCAAAAAAGGATTTAAAAAAAAAAAAAAGCTTTCAATAGTTTCTTATAATTTTGTTTTGTGAAAATAAATGTTTGGTTTCGATACACATTTTTAATGCAATATATTAAAAAAGTCAGTATGGGCAAGATTAATACTAATTTACAAAATCTGAATGAGTGATATGACTGGAGCTACCCTGGTTCATTCCCATGATGCATATATTCCTAGACATGTGAATGTATTGTAGAATAAGAAAAGTTCTTTGCAACATGAAAACCTTTCTCTGAGGAGAAAAGATTTGATAAGCAAAGTCATAAGTAAGAACTTGTCAGTGCCCTAACTCCATAAGGAAAGGACTGCACTTGTTTAAGGAGCAGGAGAAAGACATCCTGCTCCTACTGTAAAATTGCCACAGGAAGAGAAGGGAGATAGATGCTAAGAAGATTTAGGTTTCCCAACAAGCATTGTCATTGCCTTCTAAAGTGTATAAATGTTTAAAAGTGCACTACAATTAGTACAAGAAAGGTGAAAATAATTAAGGAAAGCTTGTAATTTCCTTGGACATACCCTGGTATGTCCATATTAGTATGATTCATGCTGCTATATAAAAAACTTCATGTTTCAGCAGGCTTTAAAAAACCCTCAGTTGGGATACAACATACCCTATTTTTTTCAGGTTGTAATTTTTATTACATAATTTGGAGTTTACATTTATCATTCTTCAGCTGACAGATGTAAACTCCTGCTAGGTACCCAAACAGGAATTCTATGAGTCAATTAGGCATACAATATAGGCTTTACTAAAATCTGTAGTGATATAAGTGATATATAGTGATATAAGACAATGTTTACATGAAGAACCATCACCATCTCAGCTCTCCCATATTTCCTACTCACTGATCCTGTGCTAACCTCACCGTCCCTGCCCTCTGATCTGCGAACCATCTCACACGTCTCACTGATATTGCACTGTCATCATATAAAGCTGACAGGATACTGGCTCTTGGCTCCATCTGTATTTGCAGAGACATGGAGAGGAGTGCAGTAGGTCAAGCCAAGCATCTGTCTAGTCCAGGATGCTCAGTTCAACAGCAGCCATCAGCAAATGAACATAGAAGAGTCTGTAAACTAAGGTAATGTATAACAAGGCCAATATTTTTTTTTGCTTTCTCCTAGCCATAGCCCTGTAAATACAATCTTTGACAATAACAAATAAAAGGCCACAGGCTTTAGCCATGGTAGCAATTGCCTGGTGGCCACATGCCTGTTGCATCCCTGTGTTTAATTCAGCCCCTGAGTCGGGACTTGTCCAGATGACAACCCTATAAAGTCACTGCAGGACACCCCTATAAAGTCACTGCAGGACAAGCAGCCCTCCAGGGTATGGGAGGGCAGTCTGCTCCCCCCAGACTTTGCCTGGGAAGCAGGGAGAAGAAGGTAGTCTGTGATAAAAAATTATATAAAATTATTCCCAAAGAGACCCAAGGCTGAGAGGAAGGGGCTTCTGCCAAGTCATCACACTGCTCCCAGCAAAGACCTTGGGACTGATTACTTCTTGTAACCTCACTCCATTCTTCATGAGGGAGACACAAGTCCTTGACTTACATATAGAGTGGCCTTGGAAGGTATTTGAGAGCATCAGAGAAAACAAGGCAATATCAATAAATCTTTTTGTGAAATACTTGTAACTGTATTATTACTGAGGTTTACCCTGTATTAAATTTGAACTCAGAGCCCATCTTTCTGTAAATGCACTAGTAATTTGGGCTATTAGACTGCTAAAACATTAATTGGGGTGGTGCTAAACAGTGTTCCCTTTTGCAAGTAACAAGGTTTTGCGTGTAAGCAGCTTCCAATAAATTGCCATCCCTCTAGGGACTTACTGAATCAGCACTGGTATCTCTGTAGTTAGTAGCTGTGAATGGGATATTTCTACCATGATTTTGATCAGTCACTTCTTAAACTCATATTTCCCCATTATAAGGAAACTTCTGTGAACTATTGCGTATCTCCCCATCTCATTTTTCCATTATACATACTCCCTTTCTTCCATTCCTTATCTGCCTTCAGCTGCTCATTCATGAAGGCAATTGCTTGCTCTTCTTAGTATGATGAGTAACACAGTAGTGAAGATGTTTTGGCACTGCTAAATATTAGCATATTACCGTTATGCAAAACCTCTCAGTGTTTAGTCAATCTCTTTCAATATAACAACAATTATCAGAAGGCTTATATTAATTCTCCTGCTTGGGGAAGCAGAAATGTTATTGTATACATCTTTATTTCAGGGAAGCTGAAATATTCTCTGAGAGACAGGGAGGAAATGAGCTAATTAGCACATTTCCCTTGTACACTAGGAGTGCTATTCTGTGTCAGACAAGGATGTGAGGAAAGGCACTATATGGTTGCTGGGACCCTAGGGTTTTTCAGTTTCATTTATTCTCCTCTTGTGATTAGGGAATAGTCTTAAAAGTGAGGATACACCAGGGCAGAAGTCAAAATGCAGGTCAGAAGTAGGGCTTTGTATTCTGCCTCTGAGAGCTTTATTGCACACAAGGGTTGGGGACTACTTGTTTGCTATTATTTTGCCCTTTTTACCTTGCTTTGCATGTGTTTATGACTTTCTCTCCAGCCTGATAGATCTTAATGTCCATTGCCAGAATTTTTTTTCTCTGAATTTTGCTACCAAGCTAAACAACCTGCACTGAAAAAGTATACTAATGTTGGTAACTAAGTCAGAAAGGGTTCCCTAAAGGAAAAGAAGAAAAAAAAAGGCATGAGGAACAGAGATTCATAAAAACTGGAGGCTTCTGAATTTTTTAATGTATAAATTTTTTCCTAAGATGATGAAAAATCTTGGCTTATAAAAACAGCCCCCCATCCTCCAATAACCTTAGCAGATCTGGGCTTGTGACTTCTTTAAATTGGTGTCACAGTCATCTTACCTCTTTCCTGGGCAATAAAGCACCACAGTACTCGATTCCTTTTCTCATGGAAGGATTTTCTGGGGGCTCTTTCTAACTCTATAAAGTTCCTCTAGTCTGGCTGCAATCCAATGAATTATTGAAGCTTATAAAGATAACATTATTCATCACATTAAACAGTGCTACTAAGAGGGGAAGAAGTTGTACTTCCAAGACAATGTATCTGCAGAGAATTAGAGAATAACAGACATGTGGCTGAAAACATTAATGGGGTAAAATGTTTCCAAGGACTTGTGTTTTTTGCAACAAACTCTAAATGCCTCCTCTGAGTGATCTTAGCCATTAAAATATTTGTCAGTCCGAAGATGCAATACTACACTTTGTGCTATAGAGAGCAAATTTCTGAGACATTTTTCCCTCTTGTGTACTGTTTGATGGTTCTCTTCCCTGTTATTTCACCACTGCCACTAGCAATGCACAAAGAAATCATAATGGCTCATGATTCTTTTCCACTCCTATAGAAAAAGTGGGAGTATGTAACTACCTGCCTAAAAGGGGCAATCATATCTATGCTATTTATATTTCCTATACATTCTTTCTTCAAGTATAATAACTATACTCTGCAAGTTAATGCTGATTATTTTATATTTATAATACAGTAGCAGTAAAAGATAGCATGTTACTGTTAGACCCACAGAAGTATTACTTGGATGTCTAACTCCTGGGCCTTGTTTGTTGTGCAGTGCCTTGAGAGCAGGCTGTGTGCAGATGGAAGAGTCAGTCAAGCATTAATCTACACAGAATGTTTCCTATAGCGTCTTTGACTCCCATGATGCTGTTTTGGGGAAGTACATTGTGAGTAAGAAAAAGTCTGCAGGAAGAAAACAAAGGGATGAGCCAGTAGAAAACTGCTGTAGAGGAATGTACTTTACTTCCCAACCTCCTGCTGGACAATTACTATGTGATGCTTATTATTAAGCATTCCAGAGTAATTATTCTGGGAGCCATAGATAAGCACCTGACAGACAAGGCAGTTATTAGTCTTAGTCAGCATGGGTTCATAAAAGGGAAGTTATTCTTGACAAACTTGATTTCCTTTTATGATAAATTACCTATCTAGTTGATCAAGGGAGACCAGTGGATGTCATCTTCTTGGACTTTAGAAAAGCTTTTGATACTGTCTCCTGTAACATCCTATTAGACAAAATGTTGAGCATAAAGCTAGATCAAAAAATTATTAGGTGGGTACACAACTGGCTGAGAGATAGAGCTTAAAGGGTTGTGGTAAACAGGGTTACTTCGGGCTGGAGGCAGGTGGTGAGTGGGGTACCACAGGGATCCATCTTACGACCAATACTGTCCAGTATCTTTATAAATGACTTGGATCTAGGACTCAAAGGACTAGTAAGTAAGTTTGCAGATGACACTAAGTTGGGGGTTGCTCTTGACTCCACTGGAGGATGTGAGGCACTGCAGAGAGATTTGGATAGATTCGAGGACTGGGCTATCACAAATCAAATGAAGTTTAACAAAAGCAAGTGCTGGGTTTTGCACTTGGGGAGGGGCAACCCAAAAACCACCTACCTACTGGGGAATGTTAGGTTAGAATGCAGCACTGCTGAGAGGGATCTGGGAATATTACTAGATAGTAAGATGAAGATGAGTCAGCAGTGTGTCTTAGCAGCTAAGAGGGCCAGCTGGATCCTGGGGTGCATCAAGCACTCCATCACTAGCCGAGTGAGAGAGGTGATAGTTCCTCTTTACTCAGCACTGGTGCGGCCTCACCTGGAGTATTGTGTGAAGTTTTGGGCACTGCAACACGAAAGGGCCATGAAATTGTTGGAGAGTGTTCAAAGGAGGGCCACAAAGATGGTTAAGGGCTTGGAGGAGAAGTCACATGAGGAAAGGCTGAAATCACTTGGCCTGTTCAGTATGGAGAAGGGAAGACTGAAGGGGGATCTCATAGCAGTTTATAACCTCCTTACCAGAGAGGGAGGAGAGGGGCTGAACGCTTCTCTCTAGTGAACAGTGACAGGACACAGGCGAATGGTGTGAAGTTGTCCTGAGGGAGGTTCAGGCTGGATGTTAGGAAGAAGATTTTTACCAAGAGAATGGTGGAGCATTGGAACAGGCTCCCCAGGGAGGTAGTCACGGCTCCAAATCTCGTGGAATTTAAGAGGCACTTGGACAATGCCTTTGGTCACTTTGTGTGACCTTGGGGTTGTCCTGTACCTAAATGGGAGTTGGACTTGATGATCCTTGTGGGTCCCTTCCAACTCAGGTTGTTCTGTTCCTTGGTATCCAAAACCAAGCACAGAAAGGGCTCAGAAAGATCTCTGAGAACAGCAACTAGGAAATCTTGGGGCTGGTCAATGAACTGATGTGAGAAACCAAGGAAGAAGAAAGTGGTCAGTCATTGCTGAATGCAGAAGAATGCAAATAAAAGACTTTGTGGAAGTGTCTGAAAAACAGTGTGGTCTGGAAATGTCTGGAAGGCAATAAATCTTTCCAACCATCTTTCTGTGTCTATATCCCAGACCTCTAAAGGGATCCAGCTAGGACTGTATCTTCTGTACCAGGTTCTCTCTTTCTCACTCCTATCCTCACCTTTTTATCTTCTGGATGTCTCTTCAATTTATCCTTACCACCTGAATTTATTCCCCATTGCTTCCTCTCACTTACTGCCTCCATCTTATTCTCTTTAATCTTTCTTCTTTGATGTTATTTACACTGCACTCCACACCTTTCCTCTCTCCACATCACAACTTGTATTATTTCCTCCGTTTCTCACACTCCATGGTATCAGCAGAGGAGCATCAAATTCAGTAATTGTCAAGAAAGTTTTGATTATCCCCTCAGTCCCTATTATGTGCAGTCCCCTTGCTGAGATAAATCAACCTCAACTGAGTTAAACTTTCTTCTTTCTGTGGAAACATATAGTATGCCTGATATCTAGGTGTCTAACCTGAATCTTCCCTCCTGAGATTAAACCTATTACTTTATCCCCCCTCCTATTACAGACATAGAGAAGAGCTTATTCACTTGCTTTTTGCAGCAACATCTTTACACATCTGAAGACTGTTATTACACCTCTTGACATTTTCCTCTCTAGATCAAATAACCTCAACTGACTTACCTTTTCCCTGTAGGTTATGTTTGCCAGTGTGCTCACTGTTCTATCTGCAATGCTGTTTTGCACATCCTCTCTAAAGCATGTCACAAAAATGGACATAATACTCCTACTGAAACCCTAGAAATGCTGGGTGGAATTCAATCTTAATGCAGTAATGTTTTCTTTCTCTACCTATATATAGAGATGTAAGAATAGAACATATCTTCCAGTACAGTTAATTTAGTACTTTTTTTTTTTAGAAATAACATGACACTGCTAACTTCATAAAAACTTTTTTACCTGAAGAAAGATTTTTTGCCAATTCTTGCTCCTCCTCTGTTTAAATAAAGGATTTTTCCTGCCTAATTGTATTGCTCCTCATTACTGAATGGTACTCTGTCTTCTTTGCCGAATATTCCTTCAATTCAACAAAATTATCCAGAATCCTAAACTTCCTCTTTTAAGGTGCTCCCCAGTTTGACACCATCTGCTGATCCAGTAGTTGTTCTTTCCGTTCCTTTGCTTCCACTGTCTCACTTTCTGTTCCCAAACTTTCTGATCCAGGTCATTCATGAAAATGTTAAAAAACACTGGATAAAGATCCACACTTAGTAGAACACTACTTGACAGATTTTCTCCCATTTTGATAGTGATTGGTTGGTATGACAGTGTCTTATTTTATAGACAGTTTTTCCCTTGTATAAAACTAAATCCTGAAGTAGTCCATGTGTTTTACTTACTTATAGACTGCAATGGGAGGCAATGTCTTTCTAAAGCCAAGAAATATGAAATCTGATGCTTCCTTCATATACTCAAGACAAGTAATTATGGCATAAAATAAAAACAAAATGGGAAGCTGATGCTGGATGTGCCACCTCACATCATTATTCTCTGGGTGCTTATGTACTGTTTTCTTATTTGTTCTGCTATTTTTCTGCGAGTGGAGTCTCTGTTACCTAAGTATTAGCATAGGTGTTTATTATTGCCTTTCTTCATAGAATCAGTATTTCTAACAGGCACTGTTAGTATTATGCCATTTTCTTGCACACAGACTCACTAAAACAACTGAAGAAAGTGAGTAGCTTTGGCATTTGACATTTACTGGATTTATGGTTTGCTACATAATGTGCAATGTCTTATTCCACAGTCTTGTCCTGGCTGCTGCAGTCTGAGTCAGGAGGAGCCTCTGGATGGAGCAGAGATTGTCCTTCCCTTGGGAGCTACTGAGTATGGCCAGTGGAAATGTCAAGGATCAGGATGGACCCAGCTGAAGGGAGACAGGGAGCAGACAGTCAGGCAGCAAGGACCCTGCAGAATGGCCAAGGAGACCACTGAGTACAGCAAAAAGCAGATGGACATGTAACAGCAAAAGGGTGTTTACTACAGAGCTACAGGAGATGGCATAGGTCTTGCTATAACCAGAAGTTAGCAAGTAACAAGCCTGTAAGAAAGGACTTGCCCTGCAAAGGCATGGTAGTATAATGAAGACTTGTAAAAAATGTCCTTTTATTTCTGTTTGTTTTCATCCTGGATTTTCTTTTTTTTTAAAAAGTGTAGTCATTTAGTTTACAGTACAACCCGACTTCAGCTTTCAACTACTCTTCTGATGTCCTGACCACAAGAAGAGCCCAATAGTGCCATCTCAGTGCTCTTAAGGTGTCATGGTAGTAGTTATGAAACCTCAGCTCCTAAATTTTCATCACTCCATACCAACTGCTCCCTCTAAATATTTTGAGCAACACTCTCATTTCCGATGTCCCCTGCTTGTTTTATCTGCTTCACAACACCACTGTAGGTGATGATTGGTGTATAAGTTATGAAATACAGAGAGTTTAGTTAAGGAAGCTCCAGAAGTCTCACAGCTCTCAGCAATCCGCAGTTTCCTCAGAAAACTCTGATCATGGGGATATGCACAACTGCTTTTGAAGGGCATTATGGTATGTACTACAGGTGATCTAACAATTTCATTACCTTTGAGCTTGTCTCAGGCAAGCTAAACTACTTCATAGAGAAGTATTACATTGATTGTATAGCTGGTATTTTATTCATGAATTTGCTTCCAAAATCTAAATGATCTCTATGATCAGGCTCTAGCTGTGACATGCATAAGCAGAGCTGGCTCAAGGCATAAGAAATATACACAAAATGAATTTTTTCTCACTTACGGATGACAGAACAACACCAATCCCATGTCATTTAAAAAAGAGTCCTGCAGAGTTTGGCTTACAAGTCATAGAACTGCCTAGAAGCAGGAAGGGGTCGAGGTGGCAATGCACAACTGCTGGGAGGAGCCAAGGTCCCCATCTCATGGAGAGCCTGGTACCAATGGGATAGCAGTAACAGCCAGACTGGCATTTTAAGACTAAGCATAGGCAAAATAGGCAGACTCCTCCTTCTCCTCGCCTCCCATCAAGCAACAATTTTGCTTCTCCATGTTTTTAAACAGAAGGCAGATGACCACTTTGCCTAAGGCAATACCTACTTTGGGACTTTTATGTAGTTATGGCTGATTTTACAGCATCTTCATGTAGCCTGTCATACCCCAAAAGTATGTGTTAGGAACATGAGTGCTATATAGAATCACAGAATCATTAAGGTTGTAAGAGAACTCTAAGATCATCAAGCCCAACCATCAAACTATCACCAGCATGCCCACTAAACCATGTCTCTAAGTACCACATTTATATGTTTTGCAAACACCTCCAGGGATGGTGACTCCACCACTTCCCGGGGCAGCCTGTTCCAATGCCTAACAACTCTTTCAGTAAATAATTTTTTCCTAACATCCAGTCTAAACTTCACCTGGTGCAACTTGAGGCCATTTTATCTTGTCCTTTCACTGGTAACCTGGGAAAAGAGACTGACTCTCATCTCACTACAACCTCCTTACAGGTAGTTGTAGAGAGAGATAAGGTCACCCCTGAGCCTCTTCTTCTTCAGACTAAAGAACCCCAGTTCTCTTAGCCTCTCCTCTTAAGACTTATTCTCCAGACCCCAGAAGACACACTTGTATATCTTCTGCATCAATGATTTTGAGCAGTTAGGATAAGGATTAGGAAGATGGCAAGTTGCACATGTAAAAAAAAAAAAAGGAAGAGTTTAGTGCAGCAGAAGAGTTAAATATATTTCCTTTTCTTTCACAGGGTTTTCCTACTTTGATGGTTCTCATACACTCTCTTATTTATTTATTTTTTTTTATCTTGAAGCTACTTTGAGATCTTTAGATATGAATGTATCCTAAATAAAACAGTAGCCACAAGGATATGTGGGCACTGCTGAATTGCAACAACAGTCTGATGGCTTTTGGCTGGGCAGGGCTTTCCCCCCAGCAAACTGCCATGAGTCTGTGAGCAAAGATTTGTGTAGCAAGGCAAAATCCAGGCAGCTCAATGAGCACCTGAAAATGTGGCCCCTAAGCAATGAGCACAAAATTAAAACATCAGTACCTTAGCAAAGCACAGCACATTTTTCTGATATTATCTGTATGGCTGTTCAAACCTTTCCCTTCAGTAGCAGCTCAGGAAAGCTTTAATCCTGCAAACTGATATGCTGGGAAGACTCTGTGCCATGCAGAGCCTCCTCAAACACTGTAGCTTCTGGAATTGCAAGGCAATTTTTCAATTATGATCAGGTAGAATTTACTGCTTAAGAAGGCATTTTGAAATAGGGATTTCTATTTTGAAATCTCTGGAAACTACATAGATCAAAAACTTAATGGCAAATTATCACTCTTTTAGTCTTATATTAAGAAGGCCTGCTCTGTGATACCCTTTAATTTATTACATTCTAGGGTTATAGCATCTAAGACCAATCTGTCACTATCACTTACAGCTGTTATGATTCCTGCATTATAGAAACTTTAGAGTTTCAAAAAGGAGGATATAATTCTTTCAAGAGGAAATATGGATAATATCTGTCCAAGCAAAAAAATCAGCAAGTCACTAAGTTCTCATTCCAGGGATTTTCTGTAGGAGAGAATTTTGCACACTGGGCTGGAGCTACCTCAGATGTGCACTTCTGGTGTCTGGCACTCTCTATCAGAGAGTGAAGTGAAGATGATGATCACATTCTTGTTGCAGATTAGCTTGGAATAAGATTTCACTAAGTCATGAGAGCTAGAGGGTTTCTCTGGGTTATTGTAGTCATAACATGTGTGTGCTGCAGGATGCAGATTGTTCTACACAGGCTCCCAGGCATTAGAGGCTACAGAAAGTAATCTTTTTGGCAGCAGCAGCCTTTGTTGATTGCAAAAACTGTAAGTGCCAGAGGCTGCTTCGGCCAAACAGCATATTTCATCCTTTGGAGTCCTGAGAGTGCAGACAAGCTTGGTCAGGCCTCAGTGACTTATCTCATCTCAAGTGAGGGAAGCAGTGACAGCACCGGTGCTGATGAACTGGCTGTTACCTCCTATGTCAAATTATTAACACAAAAGATTTCTTATCAAGAGAGAAAAATCTGTCATTACAAAATAATACTTTTATCTTAAAAGTACTACTTTTGACATAAAATGAATTATTCTAGCTTGCAAAGCAGGTCAACTTTGCCTCATGATTTTGATGCCTGTGAATGATTCTAGAAACTCAATATCTGATTTGTTTTTCTAGCATAAATGTGTCTTTGCCTTCAACCTCATGCATGTACAATGCATTAAATATCTAAATTAACAATTTTTTTGCAAACTAGTATAACTTAAGTGTCAATGAATTATGAATCATTTACTTGGATTTTCTTAACTGAGCAAGGTCGAAAACAAAAATCATTTAGATTCTAGAGACAAATCCATATAGCAATTGCTCTGTAGTTCCTTCTCTGGTAAGACACTTTTTTTTTTTACGTTAACCATGGATGTGACTAGGACATTGTGTTGTAAATGTGAGGATTTGGTTGCATTCTGGGCATTGCTACCCCATGTGAGCCACATCAGTCTATGTACTTTTTTTTTTTCCAGCCTAACCTGAGAGTACCATGCCTAGTAAACAAGAAAATAATTGAAGCTTCAAATTCACAGAGTGCTTTAACACCTTGTGTAACACATTGACACATTGAGTTTTTTCACTACATTTCACAAATCGCAGTTTCTATCAATATAATAATTACTGATTAACTGAAAATATGCTATCATATTAGCTTTACCAAATGGCTGAGGAACAGACTGGGAAATCATTACCCATCATTAAGTCAGGGGAGGAAAAGGAGGATTTCAAAACTGTGCTCTTTCTTAGCCTGGGCTAATTCAGAAACCTGTTTCACGGATCAACTCTTCAGCACAAATGGAGCTCTTTGTAAGTTCCTGAAAATCACACACACACACACTCACAGATGAGAAGAGCAGGGCAGAATGTCAGATAACTGCAAAACCAGAATAGTAATTTCCCAGTCTTTTCAGCATTAGTAAATGGGATGTCACCACCATGTCAGCCTTTGCATGTCAGAGTAAATCACAGTACACTGTTGGCAGTGTACACACTGTCATGGGATAGAGGTGAACCAAATTCCCGGACATAAAAGCCAGATCATGCAGCAATGACTCAGAGATGAGTACAAACGCACAGAGAATGTGAAGGCTGAGGGAGCTGTCACTTTACAAAATAATTGTTGAAGTCTATTGAGCAACCACATACACCTTCTACTGCCAAGGTGATCAACAGTTGTCAGGTTCATCTCAAAAAGATAGACACTCCTTACCAGGGAGTGTCTGTCTCTGTCAATATATTTATACCCCATTTGTCTTTATAGCAGAAATTGGCACACTTCAAAAGCTCCTACCTGTGTCATAAACAGACTAAAAGTAAATCTGGCTTCTTTTTAGAGGCTTGAATTTGTTGTTACATCCTGATATCAATGAATCTAATCACAACACAGTAATAACACAAACAGTAGAACAGCTGCAAAATTGATCAGCTCAATTTGGACAGTAAAATCAGAATCAGCTCTGCTCATATATATGCTCTGTTCTTTCCCATGTGTATGTATTGCAGTCTTGAGATTGAAAGTTCCACCCATAAGAAAAGATTTTTTAAATTCTCGTTTATCAGATTACTTCATTTAAACACCTCTGACATTGCTGTGTTTTGTACAATTAGTTTTACCCTAAGTTCAAATTGGAAATCTAAATTGCTTTGCACTCTCTTGTCCAACACAGTCAGATTAGCTGGGAACACTGAGAGCATTTCCTGAAACTTTTTTTTCCCTAGGTCTATAACAAGAATTTAAACTCTCAAGAATTTAAGGTATCTGTATAAAATTCTGAAATCCATCTGGGACATCTTGCCTGAAAGAGGGACTGTGACATTCAAGTCATTCCTCCAAACCTCTTTCAAAACCTGTTTCACAGTTCTTTCCTCTTTTTTTCGGTTTTGTTTTTTTTTTACAGCCTAACAGCTGCAAAGTCTTCTGCACTGTATCATTCACCCCTGCTTCTCTTCTGTACCATCCTCTGATTTCAGCCTTGAAAGATAAGCTTTACTGAGACTTGCAAGCCAGGCGCTAAGTCTTTAAATAAGAAGCTTGATTTTTCAAAGGCACTGGAAACTTCGTACTTCTGGCGTTGGTGCAGTTGCTCTAGAATTACTTCACTGGCATTTTGTGAGAAGGGTGCAACAGAGTGTGCCTCAAAGGTGAATGTACTCACAGCAAAACAAGCTAACTTGCTAATGATTTCATGATCCAACATGACAATTAAAAAAAAAAAAAAGGGAAAAACTAAGTAAGCACACTACTTGGTTTGGAATTATGTGATACTTTGTAACAAAATAAGGGATAAGGCAAAATTAGTCTGGTCCTGAGACTGTGGTGGGAGTATTTAACACGGGCCTAGGCCCTGTAAAAGACTCTAGGGAACACGGCCTGAATTTCTGGGGGACAGGCCAAGTTTTGAATACAATTAACTTGGACCTTAGCTAATCTCAGGCCAGCTCAAGAAGGACAGAGAGCTGCTGGAGAGAGTCCAGCACAGGGCCATGAGGATTATTAAAGGAGTGGAACATCTGCCCTAAGAGGATAGGCTGAGAGAGCTGGGTCTCTTCAGCCTGGAGGACAGGAGACTGAGAGGCGACCTCATTAATGTTTACAAATATATTAAGGGTGAGTGTCAGGAGGAGAGAGTCAGGCTCTTCTCAATGTCATCCAATGTTAGGACAAGAGGGAATGGGAGCAAGTTGAACCACAGGAGGTTTAGTATTAACATGAGGAAAAACTTCTTTACAGTAAGGGTGACGGAGCACTGGAACAGGCTGCCCAGGAGGGCTGTGGAGTCTCCTTCTCTGGAGACATTCAAGAGCTGCCTGGATGCATTCCTGTGTGAGCTCATCTAGGTGATCCTGCTCTGGCAGGGGAGTTGGACTAGATGATTTTTCTAGGTCCCTTCCAACCCCTAATATTCTATGATTCTAATGCTTGGGCAGATTTTGGCTGGTGCAAATATCCTTTTCATGGCACAGAAAAGTCAACAAGGCCTCTCTTTCTTTCTGCAGACAAAAATAAGTGTGTTATTTCATGTCTTTGGAAAGACTTCACTCCTCCTGACCCAAAGTAGCTACCTAGACTTCTTGGGAAAAGACCTCTGAACCTACACATGATCTTTCCCCAGATGAGAAAAGGTAAAACCCCAGACATGACCTGCTTAATGAAATGCCTATCAGTTCTGGCAAGATGAAACAAACATCTGGATGATCAGAGAGCAAAACAGAAACAGAGCTCAAATGTGACAGGAGAAAGAGAGATAGAATATAAATTTACCTATAAGTCTTTGCATTATAATCTTACATCAGGCACAGTCTGAAAATCACTTGGGGTCTCCTGTGGCCCCTGGTGCGATAACTGTGCTGACAGCAGAGGGAACATCAAACTTATTGTCCATGGGAAAGTGTGGGGAGTGATACCCATGTTCCTATAATCCTTGTATGGGTAGGATGAGCTCATTAGCCTTCTGGCAGTCATCCTAGGAGAGGGACAACTCTGATTCCAAACCCAGGCAGATGGAGCTCGTGTAGCCCTGTAAGGCCTTCCATCTAAGAGGTTAAACCTCCATCCTAAGGACTTGGCTGCCAGCGTCCAAGCTTGCTAGGCCCTGGCAGATGACCCTTAGGACTAAAGGGTGGGTCCAGCTCTGTGCATGCTGTGTCTCATCTAAAAAAAAATCCATAGCGCAGGCTCGAGGGTGCTATCCGCTATCCTCTTTTTATCAGCGTGCTTGTAAAAGGCGCTGATGAGGAGCGTGGATGGAGCCCTCCCTGGATCTTTGTTCGTGAAGCCTAGCCACTACGACGATGACGATAATCTTACAGTTCACTAACCCCAGCTCCTACTCAGTTGGTAAAGCTTATAGAGTCTCCTCCTGTTTGGAGCTTCTTGCTTGAACTACACAGTAGGAATGCCTGTGTCCAGCCATGTATCATGCTGATCCTGACCTTGCCTTACTGAAGTGACCTCTTGGCTTAGTCTCGGATCTGCTTTATCACTACAGATGTTCTTGGTGATCATAAGCTGAGCCTGAGTACTGTTCTGCCCTTCTTGCTCAAGTGCATTGCTCTGCCTCTCTTATCCTTGAGGATACTGGTCCTGCCTTCTTCACCATCATCCTCAGCCCTCAGCTTGCATTCCATTCTGGAAAGCCTGCTATTGCAGCTCCCTGGCAGGAAATCTAATACAGATTAAATTTAGCCTCATCTCCTGGCCCAAGGGATTTTACTATATGAGTGGTTTAAAATTTTCTAAAGAAAAACTGTTATGCTGGAAAACTGGATGTGTTGCATGAACTTAATGCCCCCATTTAACTGTGATTTTTGAAGAAGAGCTTCCAGTTAATTTATTTCCAAGTAGTTTCTGTGCACCTAAACCATACCAGGAAGTTACCAAAAACTAGTAAATGAAAATGAGATTTGCTTCAAAATTGCACCAAACCATTATCTTAGGCTTTGTGATCCAAAATGCACCAGCTAAACTTATTGACTAAGAAAGATGTTGATTTCCACATGAGGATCCAAAAGGGAGAAAAGTTTCCTACTAGAGTGTCCTGTAACGCTTTTCCATGAATATGTCAGGATTTTAACACAATAAAAAATGTTTATTTTCTCCCAGAAATGCTAGAACTTAATTGCTACTCTGTCATTAGTGCACAGTAGTAAGGCACATACTGACCATAGCAAAGAAGGGTAGCTGCAGATTAGGCAATTAAGAAGCAGTGCATGAGAGAACCCAGATGTGAGGCTGTGTTCTGAAATGCTGAAGCAAAATTTTGCTTTCTGTATTCATGAAACCTCAATTGTAATAATACAAAGAATATCAACTCATGGAAACCAAAATCAAACTAGGCAATATTCTCCTTTTCCTAAAAACCACTCATGGAAACCATGCCCAACTCTTCTTACTTTATAGAGTTGCCTATGTAATGATGCAGACTTAAAGAAAAACTTGCAGCTGCAAACTGCCCATGTCTTAATCCACCACTCAGAAGATAGGATTATATGTAAGAACAAAATGGAACATCCAAATATTTTAAATGTGTAGGAAAGTAAGAATTAAACATATGAGAAATATATGTAAAATCCTTTAGTTTTAATTTGCAATGCAGACTGGCACATCTCAGGCATAATTAATTATTTCCTGTTTGTCCTTTTATGCAGTAAATTCAGTATTACTTTTGTCTGCAGCTTGGGTATTCACTGGTATTTTTCCAGTGAAGTTATAAAAACAGAGAGAGAAAATAATCTTTTCATTAACTCCAGCCATTGTAGAGAAGTGTCAGTCTTTGACCACAGCCTAGATATGGGGTCGTAGCTGGAAAGCATCAGGTCAGTCATTTGGGCTTACTGCTCAAAGTCTTGGGCTAAACTGATGTTTATGGGATTACTCACACACAGGACTGTAAAAAGAAGACATTAAAAAGGTAATCTGCATACTACCTTAGGAAAAAAAGTAGATCTCCCAGTTTTGAATAATCTGTAGTGCTTGTTATGCTACTTTTGCTCTAGCAACAGTCTCAAAGTTACTCTTTTTTTGTCCCACATCATTTGAACTACAGCTTTGGTAATTTTACCTTTGATGCTTTTTTTTAGCTGCTCACCAGTTCTGGGAGCCATCCTCTGGGAATTCCAAGATCTGGCTGCAAATTACAACACTACAGGGAGACTGCTCAGAAAGAAAGTGTGGTCAAAGGATGTAGCATTAGATTATATTTTTGACAGAAACTTTTCAATAGTTTTTTTCTTAGTTTAGACTAAACATTTCACTCTCTTTCCTTGACTGCAGCCAGCATTTTTATTGTTAGATGCCTTAAGGAACCATGCTATACTGAAAAAAAACCACCCCAAAACATAGTTCTTTGATAAACAGAAAAAAAACAAAAACTGTAATGTTAGCTGAGACTCATTAATAGTTCTCCTTTTCAATTTTTTATAACTTTGCTGTGTGTTTTTGGAAAATGGGACATGAGAAAAAAAGCATCAAGGCAAAGCTAGTGGCACTGTACTCAGTGTCTGCTTTTTAGACTAACAAGTTTGTTGTGACAGAACAATGAAAATTTTATACTGATATCAGAACACATTGGCCTCTAGTCATCTGAACACAGACACACTACAAATCATGTATTGAATTTACAGGCTATATATACATGTTCTG
This sequence comes from Bucco capensis, assembly GCA_013396975.1. Lineage (NCBI taxonomy): Eukaryota > Metazoa > Chordata > Aves > Piciformes > Bucconidae > Bucco > Bucco capensis. Next base: position 54,060 of record VWZO01009488.1, on the reverse strand, counting down.
AAAGTATAAGATAGATTGTAAAACAGAATAAAGGTGTGTTCTGTACAACAGTCTCAACTGGATTGCAAGATACTCAGCTAGATTTATGTAAGCAAGAACCTCCATTAAACCAAAGCCTTATGTGATGTCTACCATCAGCATCTAGAAGTTTTTAAACTAGGCTACACTCTTTGTCAACTGAATACCTTCCAGCAGAGCATGAAGCAATTTGACTAACATCTATCACAACTTTTTCTTCTCATACTCTTAAATCTTGCATACTGGTGTCATGAAGCCAACAACAAGGTAGAATCAAGAAGTTTTCTCAGGCTTGTATTCTCTGTGTAATCCATGGAGACAGAAGGATATGTGCCTAAGGGATCCACACAAGCCAGCTGGCTGACTCTGCCAGGCAGCCAGCTTATCTAACCAAAAAAAAAGAAAAAAAAAAGGCTCTGTCTGTCTTACATTTTGCCTTCTTTAAAGCCTGGATGCCTTACCATAATGAAGAGGTGAATAGGAAGGTGCCTGGCTCCCTTCAGGCTCCTGCATCCTCTCCCATGGTGCCAAACGCAGAATCTTACACAAAAAAAGGGGACAGAAATAGATTGTATGTGACAGCTCAGCTACTAAGTTTGGAATTTTGTGTTCAGCTCTCTCTTGATGTATCTCTTATGAAGGAAAATGTTTTGACTATCCGGCTCCAGAAATTCCAAAAGAAGAGCAAGTCTTACCAAAGCAAATTGTGTTGCATTGCATTGGAGATGCAGGCTGTGTAAAAGGATATATTTTGCTATAGCAACATTTTTCTGCCTTCTTCTTCAGAAGAAGCTAAAGCATTAATATATATATATTTTTTTTTGCCATGCAATAATTTGGAAGCCACCAGGCTGCAGCATTCTGATGTAAAAGATTGTGGGGTACACCCTGTTTCTTCTCTTATAGTAGTTCCATTTCATGTGAAACTACTAAAGAGAGAATAAAAATGCCTCTGACCTACTGATTTGGCCAACTGCTTGGGCAGAAACCAACTGCAGGTCTTTATCCACATTTCAATGGGGATGCATTTGAAGCTTTTGAATTCTAGTTGAGTGCTCCAGTGAATGCCTCTCCCACTTATCCAATATTTTAAGTAATTCTTCTTCCCTCCTGATATTATACCTTGCACACTGATGTTTTTTAGACAATATTCATAATCATTTTTGTAACAACACTTTTTTAATAGTCTTCTGTATGGTAACCTCTTGTTTTCTCATAATTTTAGTAAACCGTCTTTCCAGCATCAATTCCAGCTTGAATTAATTTTTCTCTAACATAGGTAAGAAGTGAGACATTATCAACACAAGATTCTTCTCCTGCTGGAAACATTCTGGGATTATTATTTTTTTTAAATGATAGAGAATCAGGACCTTGTTTATTTAAAGTTGGCTTACAACAAATAGTGGAGTGTGTTGCAGTTATTGGGTTGGGTGTCTTTTAGCTGAGCTATCTCCAATGTTGTCTGTTTTGCAAAAGATCTCCTGAATGAGTAAAGCTTCAGTGTGTTTGTGATTTGCTTCATGTATCTGCCAAGACCCTGGAAAATAAAATGCAAAGTATGTTAGAGGAAGGCCAAGTATCTGTAGCAACTGTTGATGAAACTTACAGCAGAAATATGCCTTTGATTTAAACTTTTTATTTCTGCTAGTTGTAATACTTTCCATAGGTCACGTCTGGTATTTTTTTTATTAAAAATGAAAACCAACCACCTTACTTCTCACAGATGTTTTCTCTTAGCACATGCTTATATTTTTTGTTTTGCCTGTCTTCCCCACCTCTCTGTTGCTCTTTATGGTTAATATTGGCCCTTACTTTGGCTTGGTCCGGTCCTGCAATTCCTCCCATATGTTTGACATGAGAGCCCTGCCAAAGTAGGAAAAATAAATCCCAGTGTGGCTGGAGTATTGGACTAGAAATATTTTTAGGATCTGCCTGCATATCTCTCACACTGCGAACTGGGATGTAACGCTACAAGGATATAGGATGTACATCTGCTTCATTAACTTTCCCACAAAGCAGAGTCTCACTCTAACCCAAGCACCTGTGTGTGATTGAAAAACAAATTACTTTGTAAATCATCTCAAAAGAAGAAAGAATTCTTGCCTGCTTCTCAATGTAGGAACTGCTTTTCTCAGTTACCAAGCAGAGTATCTGATAAAAGTAGCTGGTTCTTCCCATGTTGAGCAGGCAGAGCAAGAAATTTCACAAATTTACAGACTTGCTTTAACTTTCTTAACTTTCTGTGCAAATGCATCGGAAATGAGGAACCGATTTTGAACATTAATGCTAACACAAACAACCAATAATTACTGAGAAACCTTAAAATGGCTTTTAACAAAAATAAAAAGACAACAAGCATAAATATTGGTTAAAAGAAGTGTGTCTGTTTTAGTTGTTTGCAAACATTAAGGAAGATGCTTCCAGAGAGATGTACCAAGCATCTCCTTAACCTGAACAGTACATTTCAATGTAAAACTAACCCAACGGGAGAGATGGATTACTATTTTCATTTGACACCAGTTACAATACTTGGAATAGTAGTATCAATAGTAATAATTATATTCCTATATCCTGAAATGCAGGACTTGTTGGAGTGCTCTTGTGTAGTTTACATATTAACTGTGAGAAAAAAAGTCTGAAGAACATTTGGAATTGTACATTAATTTCTCTACACCCTTCACAGGCTGGGAAACTATCTAGATAGAGTAAGGAGTTCTGCTTTTAAGGAAATTCACTGTTAAGTTCCTCTCAGTATTATTAAATAAAGGGCACAATTTTAATCACTAAAGCAATTCTCTGTCCTCACTTCCAGGAACACACCTACCCCTGAGCCCTTTTTCTGCCCATGTTGTGTGCTCAAATGGGAAGATATTTGTGCACCATTACAAAAACAAAAAGAACAATTTTCTGCTGTGAGAAGTGATGATCAGTTAAATATATATTAGGTGCTTGTTTCAGCCTTTAAAATCAGAGTCCACTGGGACAAAAAGGGTGCTGCTATTAACTTAGGCCTCTGGGAAATATTTCATCTGTCTGTGAATAAACACTTCGTGGCCTTTTTAGTACTCTTTAGTGACTTGTGTACAGTCTGTCTCTGTGACACTTCTGAGTAAGGTAATGGAGAAAAATGATCACTCTGTAAATAAATTTGTTCTATACTAACCTTTATTTTATTTCCCTGTAGCCAAGATTAAACCTCAACCTGAAGATCTCAGATGTGATTATTGATCTGGATCTGACAACATAACTAAGAAGCTGAGTCTTTCATTTTTCTTGTTTTTAATTTAAATTTGATTTTAAAGAAGAGTAGCAAAGCATGGTAATAAATGTAGCAAACTACTGAGGTTAAAGCATGTTATCAAAGCAGAACCATGTTTTTTATGGCTCAGAACCCGGAGAGTCCTCGTGAAAGAGCAATGTATATGTAGCCATAGACCTCTCCATGCCAGAGGGTTTGACATATTGTGCTGATTGATTAAAGACAAAAAGACAAAAGACAGTACAATTGGAGCAAAATAGGAGCACTGCCAATGTTTAACAGAGTTTCACAGGAGATTGTTTCACCATGACCTGGTGACTTGCCCTGCACACTGGAGGAGGCAAATGTCCCTTCCCTATTTTCTCCACTTTTGTCAATTCTTTAATAACCAAAAATGTGTACTCTGAAAGTTTTATTCATGAAGTTGTGTACCTTGGTTTAGTAGCAGGCTGTAGTCTTGTTTTGACATATAGCCCTCTGTAGTAGAGAAAATATTTCCGCAACTTTAATATAATGAGGAGACTCATCTTTTTCAAAAGCACTGTTGGTGTCCTGGGGGCTTATTTATTAACCAATATGTTTATTGCAGCTATTGCAAACTCCAGAGCTTTTACTCCATTGATTTCTGAGGGAATTGCTGAAGTAAAATACAAGCTTGAGTAAAGATATTGTATGAACTCCATATTTCTCACCTGAGGCAGAGCTGGCTCAAGGCTTTGCAGAAGTAGAATCATAGAATTTTTTAGGATGGAAAAGACCTCTAAGATCATCAAATCCAACTGTTAACCCCACACTGCCAAATCCACCACCAAAGCATGTCCCTAAGTACCACATCTACACATTTTTAAAATACCTCCACCACTTCCCTAGGAAGTTTGTTCCTATGCTTAGGAAACCTTTCCATGTCCAATCTAAACCTCCTCTGGGTCAACTTGAGGCCATTTGCTCTTGTCCTACCACTTGTAACTTTGGAGAAGAGACCAATCCCCACCTTACTACAACCTCCTTTCAGGTAGTTGTAGAGAGCAATAATGTCTGTCTTCAGTCTCCTTTTCTCCAGACTAAACAACCCCAGTTCCCTCAGCCACTCCTCATAAGACTTACGCTCTAGACTCTTCACCAGCTTTGTTGCTTTTCTTTGGAAATGTTCCAACAACTCAGGGTTCTTCTTGTAGTGAGGAGACCCAAAACTGAGCACCATATTTGAGGTGTGGCCTCACCAGTGCTGGAAACAGAGGGGACAATCACTTCCTTAGTCCTACTGGTCACACTATTTCCGATACAAAGCTATTTGTCTTCTTGGCTACCTGGGCACACTGCTGGCTCATGTTTACAAGCTGTTGACCAACACTCTCAGATCCTTTTCTGCCAGGCAGCTTTCCAGTCACTCTTCCCTGAGTCTGTAGCATTGCATGGGTTGTTGTGACCCAAGTGCAGGACCCAGCACTTGGCCTTGCTGAACCTCAACCCATTGTTCTCAGCCCACTGAACTGCAGAATCACAGAATCATAAAATGGCCAGGTTGGAAGGGGCCTTAGAGATCATCTAGTTCCAATCCCCCTGCCGTGGGCAGGGATGCCACTGATCCAGCATGTCTAGATTCTTCTGTATGGCCTTCCTTTCCATAAGCAGACCAACACTCTCAACCAACTTGGTTTTGTCTGCAAACTTACTGAGGGTGCACACAATCCCCTCATCCAGATCATCAGTAAAGATATTAAAGACAACTCATCCCATTACAGAGCCCTGGGGAACACCACTTGTGACTGGCCACCATCTGGATTTAACTCCATTCACCACAACTCTCTGGACTCAGCCATCCAGCCAGTTTCTTATCCAGTGAAGTATATACCCTTCCAAGCCATGACCAGACAGTTTCTCCAGGATAATGCTGTGGGAAAAGGTGTCAAAAGTTTTACTAAAGCCTAGGTAGACAAGATCTACAGTCTTTCTCTCATCCATTAATCAGGTCACTTTGCTGTAGAAGGAGATCAAGTTAATCAATCAGAACCTGTCTTTCATGAACCTCTGCTGACTGGGCCTGATCCTCTGGTTGTCCTCTATGTGCCTTGTGATGACACTTAAGATTATCTACTCCAAAGCTCTCCCCAGCACTGAGGTCAGGCTGACAAGCCTGTAGTTCCCAGGATCTTCCTTCTGACCCTTCTTGTACATGGGTATCACATTTGCTAACCTCCAGTCAATTGGGACCCCTCCAGCTAGCCAGGATTGCTAGTAAATGATGGAAAGTGACTTGGTGAGTACTTCTGCCAGCTCCCTCAGTATACTTTGGTGGATTTCATCCATCCCCATAGCCTTGCATGTCTAAGTGGTGTAGCAGGTCTCTAACCATTTCCACTTGGATATGGGGGCTTAAACCTAGTAGTACTGGCATGTTTGATCTTTTCTGTCCAAACAGGACATGAAAAGTTGTTTTGTTGTCATTCTGAGGCAACAAAATATTTTTTCCACAGAAAAGTTACCTTTTGGGGAAGATTAGAAGAGACTCAAGAGTGACTAGAGGTGGTCTGTAGAATATCTGCTAACTAGGGATGGAGGAACACAAATATCTAATATAAATTTTGAAGATCTGACTGTCCTATTACGACCCTTTCCCTCAGCTAATCAGCCCTGAATAGGAGAAGGATCCTTGCGTTGGGAAATCAGAGCAGGTGTACTAAGTTGATCAAAAGTCCGGTAATCTGTATTTTATTTGTGAAAATGACCAAAGCTAGGAAAAACTGATCAAAGCTTAAGGCAGAAAACAGAGCAAGCATATTGCAACAGAGTAAATACTGGGTTTTCCATCACTAGCACAAGGCCAGAGGCTTGGAGGAGAGCTGGCAGTGCAGGATCTCAGGATGTATGTGGCCCTGCCTTGACAGGAGCTGGTTTTATCTGTGGTAGCAATTTATTGGTGGTCACATGCTTGTGGTTTCCCTTATGCTAGCTTCACACTGGGAGCACCCAGGGCAGGAGGTATAGTCTATGTAGTGCCCCTATGTAGTCACTGCCAAAGAAATGCAGCCCCTCTGGGATATCAGCACTGAGAGACGGAAGTGTGCATGTCCCATGCTTTGCCTGGGAAGCAGGGAGAAGGAGGCAGAATGTGATAGGGAATCGTATGAAATTACTCCAAGACTGAGGAGAAAGGAACATCGTGATCACAGACACCACACTGTGCCCAGTTGAGACCTGAGGATGCTGATGTTTTTTCTGGCTCCCATCATTCATCTTGAGGAAGAATCAAGACTTCATTCTGGTGCCCAGAAGGATGAACACAACACCAGAGAAAAACAGTAGCTATCAATAAGCTTTCTTAACAATTTAAACTGCTTTATTAATGAGACTTTCTTATGTTAACTATATAAGTTTTACAAGTAGACTGTTAAAACATTAACTGGGCTACCAATAAATTCTTGTTTTCACAAATATGCCTATGACAAGATGTTGGTTATAACAATGTGCTCTGTTTCCTCAAATTCTCTCTCAGCATTCCACAGCTTGTTATTCAGTGACCGTCTGAGCCAGATGTGGTGAGTTAGTACTGGATAACTTCCAGTTAATTCATTTTCTTCCCCCAAGAAGACCCTTTAACTCACAGAAATTTCCAGCATTTGTACCATCTGATGGAAAGATGTTTTGAAGGTGAGCTACATGATTTATGAGAAATTACCTCCATGTGTTTGTTATGAACTTGCCAACAGCTCACTTTGTCTGCCTCTAAGAGGCAAGTAGCAACCATTACCCTAATAGAGGTTCCTTCTTGTCTGCCACCAGCTGACCTCCTTCCCCATATCTCCAGGACATTTTGATTTATACCACATTTCTCTTACACAGGCCTCTTTTTAGGATCCTGCTACTTCCTCATGCCTTGCACAGCCTTCCCTTCCCATCCTTTCCTAGAGGATGCAGGAGGGTTTGCTCTGCAGGTATCTGCCCCTCCTGCAGCTGGTCTATTATTAAGGAGCTGCATTGCAAAAATAACTGACACATCTAGCATACTTGTTGCTATTGTTATATGAGAGCTCAAGACTTGAAATGTCATGGAAAATGATCTTCCCAAGAAAACCAGCATTTAGAGATTAGCATAGTAAAAGTGGGACTAATTCCTACTTTCAGGGAACATGTTTGGGTGACAGAAGCTTTGGGATTTCTGGATATATGAAATAACAAACACAGAAAATCACAAAATCTGTTTAAAATTTGCTGTTTTCCAAGATGAAGTACTCAATTTATTCAGGACTTTTTTTAGAAGCTCTAAACATTGAAAGGGAACAAATTTTATAATGTTATGTCTCGCCAAAGCTGGATTCTAAAAACCAACTTCTGCAAAGCAAGAGCAGACACTTAAATTCAGATTGCCTGAGCCAGTGCACTGACTGCAGAGCCACTGAGGAGCACTGAGTGGAAGTGGAGGAGCATAGTAGCCACTGCTGCCCTCCAGGTAACCAGCCACAAAATGCACATAGGCAGTGCCTGCTGACAGGGTCTCTCTGGCAAAATAGGTAGCCAGGTAGCTGTCTGATGGCTGCTAATGGGGCTCATGCATAAACAGGTTTGAAAGAGGCTCTGGCTTGTCAAGACTGAGACCCTTCTTAGTTTGCTCACAAACAGAAATGCATGTGTAATATGAATATTAATTAAAAAAAAAGACAACCCAAAAACCCAACCCTGCTCCCCCATCACTGAAAACCACAAAACCCAAACAAACATACCAAGCCGAAAATCAAAAACAAACAAAAGAATCTAACCCACCTTTGAGGTAGGAGTGAGCAGAGCATAGGTTTTTGAGACCTCTAATGTTGGTCTTAGATAGCTAAATCCTGTCCAAGTAGTCACGTGGGACTTCTTAAAAACATCTTTTTACAGCTTTCTAGAGTGGTAGGAGAAAGGATAAGTCATACTTCTGTATAATAATGAGGACTAATTATGTATTTTTTTATAGAAGTGAGAAAGATTCTCTTTTTAAAGACATGAAGATTTCAGGAAGTGCTCTGTGTCAATTAGATTTAGTAGTACCATTAGGAAATAAAACTGTACTATTCAATTATCAATCACATTTATAGCCATTAGTTCCCCTGAAAATTTGTCAAAGCTTTAGAGTACAGCTGTCAAGGCAAAACACACAGAAAAGGAATACTTCAAAAACAATTTGCAATTGACCTTTAAATGTTATTTTCATCAAACTACAATATGGAAGATTCTCAGAATAAGTATCTTATGCCTGAGTGAAATTATGTCATATTCTACTTGTGTTTTATTTGATATACCTACATATGTGTATGGCTAGGCTTCGCGAATGAAGGTCCGGGGAGGGCTCCACCCACACTCCTCATCAGTGCTTTTTCCAAGCACGCTGATAAAAAGAGGATAGCAGATAGCACCCTCGGGCCTGCCCAATGGATTTTTTTTAGGGGAGACACAGCATGTGCAGAGCTGGACCCACGCTTTAGTCCTAAGGTTCATCTGCCAGGGCCTAGCAAGCTTGGATGCTGGCAGCGAGGTCCTTAGGATATAGGTTTTATTAGAGTGTCCTTCTCTTAGATGGAAGGCCTCACAGGGCTAAACAAGCTCCATCTGCCTGGGTTTGGAATCAGAGTTGTCATTCTCCTAGGATGACTGCCAGAAGGCTAATGAGCTCATCCTACCCATACAAGGATTATAGGAACATGGGTATCACTCCCCACACTTTACCGTGGGCAATGAGTTTAATGCTCCCTCTGCTGTCGGCACAGTTATTGCACCAGGGGCCACAGGAGACCCCAAGTGATTTTAAGACTGTGCCTGACCTACATATATATATATATATGCTTGATACGCATACATACATACATACATACATTATACACATATATTACATTAGATATTTCTTTTACTAGTAGTAGGCTTCCAAAAATTCATTTTGGACAAAAATTATGAAAGAAATTTCAGAAATTGAGGCATTCATGTCTCTTGCTCCAGGTCTAAGTCTCCAGTGAAGATTAAAATTCTCCCTTAAATGTTTAGCAGTACACAACCAGGTAGCTGAACTATAGATTTTGTTTTGTTGCTTTGCTGCCATTCTCTGATGCACCAAGACTTTAATTGAAATATATTTCATATAAACTTGCAACTGCTTTGTTCCTATGCAGTAAAAGCACAGTAAAGGCAGGCTGAATAAATAATTTAATCTGAGTTTTACTATGCTGAAATAAATTAGAGTTTCATGTATGGAGGAAAGATTTTCTCTCAAGTGCATTAACTAGGATGTACACAGGACACATATAAGAAATATGTTTTTATACAAGATAAATGCATTTCATAACTTTTATCTATTTCAGCAAGCAAATGAGAAGCTATCTATTTTATAGGTATTGGCTGTTAATTATAATTATTTTGTACATTATTTTAAAGACTAGTATAACATTCAACAATGGGAAATATTCAAGAAGAGTCTCTATTTTATAATCCCAAGGATTTTATGTATTGTAAAGAAATCTCTAATGTCCTTAAATCTGTTCCTCTTCTTCTGCTTTTACTCAGGACTTCAGGGGAATACATTGTGGGGAACACAGGTTCTTCAACTCTACTGATATATGTGACAAACAGCATTTTATAGTTCATGTTCTAAAAACATCTAGTAAAATGTAATAAAAGAAAAAGTAAGGATAATAAAAGCATAGACACATAGTGTTATGAATTTAATGGCATTCATTCCTTTTATTAGTAGCAATCCCACAGATGCCTGAGGAAGCACATTTGCCTTGTGAAAACAAATCCATTCTAGAAACTCTTCTGACATCCATCATTAAAGCATTTTATGTGAGTAGTCTTTCTTACTGTATTATTAAACCATTCATTAACGTGCTAGATAAAAACTCAATTCCACCAAGAATCTGCCACGACATTACAAAAATGTGCCCTGCTTGGCAGTGATGAAATATGCCATGGCAGGAGAACAGTAACACAATGTAACTTAACATGTGTTACTGAGAATATATACCAAAGCTGATTTCCTTCTACACTACATAAATAAATAAATAAATTCTATTTGCACCAGAATTGAATCTTGGCAGTGCAGTCTATGAAATGATCGCTAAAACATGACAGGAAGCAAAGATGAAAAACGTTTTAGTATAATACTCATTGCTCTGACTCCACGTCATTTTAAGTTCCTGATACAGATCTTGAATGTGCCTGGACAGCCTGAACTGTATCTCTGTTATGAAGCAAATAGCAAATGACTTTACTTAAGACACCTGAATTGCACAGGGTTCAGTAAGCAATGCTTTTAGGCATGAAGGAAGACATCATCAACCTCTTCTTTCTTCAGTATTCTACAGGGAGAACTGCATTTTCAAAACTGGGCTTCATACATTACTTCAGCGTTTAAGCACCTCACAGACTTCATCATCTTTTGTAGTGTCCCTGTGAGAGAGAAAAACATACCTTGGAAACTGAGATAAAACAGAATCACATTTCATGTGTGTCAGTTTGTGCCCATTGTCTCTTGTCCTGTCACTGGGTACTACAGAGAAAAGTCTTGACTCCATCTTGTCTACATCCTCCTTTCAAGTATTTATATGCACTGATGAGATCACCTCTGAGTCCTCTCCTCTTTAGGCTTAGCCGTAACAGCTAAGCAGAGGGAAAGAATCATCTCTATCAGCCTGCTGGTAATGTTCTTTCTAATGCAGCCCAGGGTGTTGTTGGCTTTTTTTGCTTCAAAGGCACACTGTGGTTTGTGCTTAACTTCTTATTCACCAGAACCCCCAGGTCCTTCTCTGCCAAGCTGCTCTCCAGATGGTTGGCCCCTAGACTGTACTAGTGCATGGGCTTATTTCTCCCTAGGTACAGGACATGGCATTTTCTTTTATTTGGCTCCATGAGGCTCCTCTCTTCTTATTTCTGCAGCCTGACAAAGTGTTTCTAAATGACAGTGCAAGCATCTGTAAAATAAACCACTCCTCCCAAATTTTTATTATCTGCACACTTGACAAGACTCACTCAGTCCCATCATTACAGGTCAGTAATGAAGAGGTTAAACAGTACTGGGCCCTGGGACACACCATCAGCAACTGACTCCTGCTGGATTATGTGCCACTGATTGCAAACCAGCCAGTTTTCAATTCACCTCACTGAGTACTGATCTGACTTGTACTTCATCATCTTGACTATGAGGATGTTAAGGGATACATTGCCAAAAGCCTTACTACAGCTGAGGTAAACCAGGTTAGTCATCTAGCAGATGGCTATTGTGTTGTTTAAGATTCTTGCCCTAGTTTTTCTTCCTTCTTCCTTGGAATCAAGGTGAGGCTGATTAGTCTGTAGTTTCCTAGATTGTCAGTTTTACCCTTTGAAGGTAAGAGAAACATTTTCTTTCTTCTAGTCTTTAGGAATCTCTTATCACCATAACCTTTTGAAGATAAGAGTGGCCTCCCAATGAAATTGTCCAGCTCCCTCAGCCTTCACAGTTACATTCCATCAGGTCCCATGGATGCATGTCTAGTTCATTTAAATGTTCCCTAACCTGATCCTCTTCTACTGAAGGTAAGTCTTTCTTGCTTCAGACTTTCCCATGGGTCTCAGGGGCCTGGGATTCCTGAAGGTAAATCTTACCAGTAAAGACTGAAGCAAACATGGCACTAAGTACCTTGAACTCTTATGTTCCTTCCGTCATGAGGTCACCAGCCCCATTCAGTAGCAGATCCAAGTTTTCCATAGTCTTCCTTTTGCTGCCTATGGACTTGGGGAAGCTCTTCTTGTTGCTTTTCATGTTCTTTATCAGATTCATCTTCAGGTGGGCTTTAGCTGTACTAAGTTCACCACTGGATGCTCAGTTTCTCTATACTCTACTTGAGTTACCTGTTTAGTCAGGGGGTCCTCATATATCCATGCAGGTGTTCTGTTACCTTTGCTTGATTTCTTGCTCATCAAGACAGATCATTCTAGAGCTTGAAGGAGGTGATACTTGAATACTGACCAGCTGTCTTGGACTCCTCTTATTTCCAGGGCTGTAATCCATGAGATTCTTTCCAAGTCTGTTCTTGTGAAGCCCAGGTCTCTGATCCTGCTTTTAGCCCTGCTCCCTCTTCACAAGATCCTGAACTCCTCCATCTCTTGTCACTGCAACCAAGGCTGCCCATTTACCTTCATATCCTCTACAAATCCTTCCTTTTTTGTAAGTATCAAGACCAGCAAAGTGTCTCTCCTTGTTGGCTCCTCAATTTTCTGTGTCGGGAAGCTGTCACTTCCTGAAATGCTGTGGCCTGCTAAGTTGTCTCTCCAGAAGATATCAGGGTGGTTAAAGAGCCTAAGACGACCAAGACCTCTAAATATAAGACTTCTTCCAGTTGTCTGAAGAAAGAGTTTCACCTTATTCTTCCTGATAAGGCAGTCCACAGCAGACACTCACAAGATGATTCACATTGGTCTGCCCACTAATCCTTACCCATAAGCCATCACTGGATCATCACCCAGCAGCTGGCATAGCTCTATGCATTCCAGCTGCTCTTTCACATAAAGGCCAACTCCTCATTCTTGCCTTCCTAGCCTATCCTTCCTGAAGAATCTTATCAGTCCATCACAACACAAGACTAACAAACTGTATCTGAGCAGCTGTGTAAATTCTTCTCCACAGAAATATAGGCACCATGAGAAAGAACTTCACTCTAACAAACCTTCAGGTCTGAGGAACAAAGGAAAGAGATTAGCAGAGTTTTGAGAATGTCAGTATTTGACTTGGTACCTTGCTGTCCAGTGCTGTGCCAGGTACAACTAAGCCTATGCTAGCACAGTGTTCTACCCAGGCATTTTGGACTTTCTCATCATCTTATGCTGTGCTATAGCAGAGGGCAAGACTTCCCGTTATACTACAAGGAAATACTGGAGGAAAGACAGCTTATAGTTCCAGTGTATTCTCCAAAACAACCACCAAAAAAATATCAGGTGTAAAATCAGGCTACGCTCTATGTATATGATGGTCACCTTACACGGAGGGGATATACATTAAAAATGGAAGTACAGAGCCAGTATTTGAAAACTTCTGATGCAACTTTTGGACATGTTCAATTGGGTTAAAACATCAGTTCTTTACTGCCTTTTGAAGTTCAACAGTTTTAACAAGCTAAAGCTTTGCTCCTCCCTATCTAGCAAAAAATAAGTGAAAATGTGAAAGTTGGCTTTATTTCAAAAGACTTTTAAAAGCAGAAAAGTGATTCAGTAGTACTTGATGAATCAGGAGTCCAGGGGTTTTGTCAGCTTCTATGAAACATTGTTAACTATTCCATAAAGACTCAGCTTTTAGTTACAAAAACATTCCATATGATCTAACACTTGCCACATTATAGAATGCAGACCTATAATAATCTTAAAATTTAAAGAATCCTCGGTATTTATTTAAACAAATTTTTACCTGATTTACTGCTTGAAAAATCCTTAGGAGAATATCTTGCATTTTAATTGAAAACACTGAAAATAAAATCCACAGATAACAGACATTAGATTTATCACCAGTTGAGGAACAATTTTTGCAATAATTATTAGAGGATTGATGAGTTAATCACCAGGCAGATTCAAAAAGGAAAACTAAAGTGCATGTATTAGACTGCATAGAATTGTTGAGGACAATACATTATCTTTGATATTTTCATTTGCATTCTGATGCTAAGTGTGCAAAGTATCATTATATTCATTTTTCTCATTGTTTACAAAATGTAGAACATGTACAGTAGTAAAAACCTCTTCTCACTGTAGTAGAATTTTGCGTCTGTCAAGACTATATCTCCATTTAATATCCTTAAGTTAACACTGTATGTTTAATACACAGCTTTCTCCACTTTAAAAAGATCTTCAGGTCAGCTTGTTATTAACTTGAAACTCTACATCTGAAACGGGCACAGACATTATAATAGCAATACATTATTGTGATCCACATACCCTATTATCATTCCTATAATATTATCTGCAAAAATACTTACATCTTTTACTTGGATTTCCTGATGTCAAAAATTATGGAAAATATAAATCACTGTTAATTAAAAATTTAAATTTGCAATAGATTGATGGAGAGTTATTTCCATTACATCAAAATTGCGTTTGAACTGTAAAAGCCATTTCACCCAGTTTAATGGTAGAAAAGCAGCAACTGGTATGGTTCCTGCAGTAGAACTCTTAACCTTAAATCTCAGAGAAAAAAAAACCCTATTATGGTATCTTTTCCTCTTTTTTTTCAGCTAGAGGGATTTTTTTGTGGAGTGTGGACTCAAAATTCAATAAAATTGCCTCTGAGTACAAAGACTTTTTGCTCACATTTGAAAAAAAGACAATAAAAATTAACTCAGTGTCAAATAGGTTTGATAGGCTTAGCCCACCAAGACCTCACCATCAATTACCTAACCACAGTTGCCTAATCCCCTCTGAGGCCACAACTAGACTTTGTGCTCTATTAAAGCATCGTTTTGAAATCTAGCAGAGGGCATTTCAACTGCAAAGATGCTGATTCTTACAGTGGAAGCAGAACAAAAAACATATCAGCCGATGATCAGCCAACCAATTGTTAGATAATTTACAGTCTAGATCTCTCCACAGAGCAATAATAGATTTATCCATAAAGACAGTCATCCCACCAAATGTTTCCCATTAGCAGAAACTCAGTCCAAAGTTGCAATACAGAAACTTTAAACTAGGAAGTCAATCTGAAGCTAGTCCTTCAACTTTCAAGAGAGCTGGAAAATCAGAGCATTAAAAAGCTAACCTCAGAAATTATGACTGTTGAAGATCAATTTGCAGGCACAAGTTTCCGTGAAGGTAAACCAGTCTGTAACTACATGTAATCTTCCCATTGTTACAGATCTCCTGGGGTTCCTGTTCTCTGCTACATGTTGGGTCATATCCTGGGGCTGCTTTACATGGGCATAGAGATTGGGAGGGATGTGTGGGACACATAGCAGGGAGGCCAACACCTTGAAATATGATTTGGACTAGAAGGCACTCTTCCCTGCTGCCAGGAAATTCACTGTCTGGAAATCAACTGGTAAGATTCCTTTCAACTTTATTTAGTCCAATGGGGCCTGAAGTGAGACCAGATGAGATGAAGGACAGATACATCTCTCACTACAGTCTCAGCATACTGTCCACCAAAGTGCACTAATGGCTCTTTGTCATTCCTGAATCCCACCATCATCTAGACCCCTCTGCTCTGGCCCTGAACACAAAAGTCATGGCATGACTGGTATGCATGGAACTGAATAACACCAGCTAAGAACAGTTCCTATCCCTTGCTAACCCTGAACTGTGACCTGGCATCATCTCAGGGAATACATATTTTTCTTTAACTCTGCTCTGCTGAACAACCTTCACCTTCCATCCAGCCTACTGAGAACCTCAGCTCTCGCTCAGTCAGACAAGCCATGGTCTTAGCGACATTTTGAGAAATATAGTCTTTTTTAGGCACCTCTGCTTAGTCTGTTGTAGGCATAGATAGGAGAATACATGAAGGCCTCCAAGGTTAGAAGTCCATAGTTCACATGTCAGTGAATATTAATCAGAGCCTCTCCTTTGCAGCCACAGCCCACACCTTTGGGCAATGGCTTTGTCACAGCAGCTTAAGCACCTGGTTTACAGACATGGCTGACAGATGCTTAGATACTACATCTCAAGTAATTGCTTTTTCAGTCTTTTCCTTGGAAAGTCTGCTACTAAAATCCTCATGTGCCTTTGATGTGCTTGCGGATTTTCTCTGACTTAGAACAGAACAGTTAGATTTAAATTGATTTAAATATTTAATCTGTCTTTCATAGAGTGAATAGTAATGCTCGCCAAACTTTCTTAGTTATGTACTCGCAGGAGTGCTTTTTCAGTCACCCTTGTTGCTGTCAGCTATATATGAGAAACATGGATTATTGGTAGCAAGTGAGCTTTTCCTTCTGACTTGTGAAGCTTCAGACACAACTCTTTGGTATATACTGCTCCACCTCACTTCCTCTTTCTTCTAAATGATATCAAACTATTATAATTGGCTCTGTCTTCCCTTCCCTATTATTCCTTTCTTTCGAAGCTCTTTTTTGCTGACAATTCAATTTTCTGAGTTTCTGTGGTATAATTTTAACCTTTCCTGTGGTTTTACAGAATTTTCTTCAAAGGTCATAAGTCCTTTCTTACAGGTTCTTCCTGGTGAAACACAGAGAGTTCTCCAGGCTTATCTAATTAATGTGACTTGCATAATTTGGTAGCAATTTAGGCAATGTGAATGAAAACTTGTGTTAAATTACCAGAGCTCACGGGCCTGCACTTCTTTTTATTTGGGTAACTCAGAGAGCCTAAAGAGGTATCATAACTGTCTCAGTATCACTCACCATGCAGTAGTATTTTAATCTTCAAACTTAAATCTATCTACAAAATGTCTTCTGCATTTTCTTTCTGCTTTTACCAACCAGCTTCAAATATTTTGGAAAAAAAAAAAAAAGAGTACTAGTTTTGTGTCATGATGTTACTAAGAGGCAAATAAGTGCAAAAGCATGTGCAGTACCGCTAATTTACCTGAGGTGTGGAGATGGAAAGTGAAGTAGCTCTCTAATAGACTCATACTAAATGTCACAGTCACCCTGCTCAGAGGAAGGCACTGCCAAGCACATCTTACGATTTCTCTAATGAAGGGTAACGCGTGTCCTTCTTCAGCTGCAGAGAGTGATGTGCCAGCCATCTGGCCCAAAGGCTGCCTGGTGTCTCTCACTGGCGAATCTGTCTGAACTGTGGGAAATGATGGACACTAACTAGCATGGAAGATTTCCTCCCTGGCATACATCAGTCATCTCTGACTATTTTGAGACATAAGTAGGACTCTGCTGTGTTGTTTATGCAGCTGGAGACACAGTTTTTATGGTTTCCTTTTGACCAGTACAAGATTTGCTAGGACTCTATGTGACCTTCCAGGAACCATGTAATAAAATCAGAACAGCTAGGAATAACAGCTGAGTCCCAGTTACCACTAGGTATACTATCAGTATAGAAAAAACAGATACAAAAGACTAGTCTGGGCTTCTCTTTTTCTCCCTTTTCATCTGGAATGTATTCACTTCTCTGAGGAATTGTTAACTTTGATACCAGCTGTTTTCCCAGCTGTTTCTACTTAGAAAAAACTTGTAAAATCTGGCTGTGCCTTCGAAGGTATCCCAGTTAGAACTTGCAATACCACAGCAGTAAAGAAAATGAAAAGTACCCATTTCGCTACTGAAGCTTTGCAATGAGCTCTGACGGAATTTCACAAAACTAAGTTCTGTTTCAAGCACACAAGTGTTATGTCACTTCGGCCTGTGGCAGACCAAGAAAACCTATCTCACTGGCTAAGATCTGCCTCCTACTTTTTTCCTCCAATCACTTTCTTAAATTTCTTTTTGATGAAAAACAAACAAACAAACAAAACAAACCAGTAAAAATTAATTAAAAGAGCTGCTAAAGCAGAAAAGAATATTTTAGACATATAATCTTCTGAGTTCTCTCCAGCATCATCTTAGGTAATAGCTTATCACATAACATTTGCTTTATTTTCTCTTTAACAGTAGGATATTTCCAAACTTTAGCATCCCATCTGTATCCATTTTCACCATGACTGAACAAATGCAATTAGTCTGCAGTCAGCCATGTAATGGTCTCCTGCTACTTCCACTAGGTATTTTTAGTCCATGGATTCTCTTATTTCTCAGCTGTGCCTTCTTTCTTTTCCTAGCTTACATTTATTATCTTTTTTTCCCTTCACTGCCATTCTATGTTAAAGAAAGAATTCCATATGATTTACCTTTTCAGATTTATCTCATAGTCACCTCATTAGAACTTACAGATAGTTTAAAAATGAGGAGAATTTTCAGTAAAATTATTACAAAATTTACCCTTTATTTCTTCTTAAATTCCGTGCTTTGCATTATTTCCTAGATCTGTACAAACCCTAGATCTGTATAGTCTGCCTTCTATCCAGACACCCTCTTACTGTTTATACAAAGATATGTGAACTACTGGAGAGGAGAAAATATTCATGACATCCTATTGAGAAAGAAGTCTTGTTTCCTTCTCCCACAACAGATTTGCAGTGATCCACCCACCCTGCAGCAGAGTGTGACATTGATTTTTTTGAGGTCCAGATTGTAGTTCTCTTACATACTAAACAGAGAAGGGATGAACATGACTTTCTGAATGCCCTTATTTGCCTGTGACACACAAACCCAGAAGCTTTTCTGACTTTGCTTCAATCTGTTAAAAACAAATATATGTCACTTACTCTTTCTTCATCTTTCAGATCATTAAACATGATATGCTTTAAATTATCTGAATTTGTCAGCTGGTTTCTTCACCAAGCTAAATGTGGTGTTTTTCTGCCCGTACCAATGATTTTTGCCATCCTTAACGCTGCTTGTTGTACAGGCCTTTTGGTCTTTCAGTGTCTTTAATTCCTGATTTTGTCTTCTAATTTCATGCTGCATGTATGGAATTTCCTGTTTGTTTGTGGCGGGGCTTTTTTGTCCTATAACGTGGGCAACTTTTCTTAATTCTAGCTTCTTTTGCAAAGTACTTCTCTGAAAAATAGTGAATCCCCAGCTGTACCTTCTCAGCAGTGAAATACCTTCATCAAATTTGTCTGTGAGGTAGACACTGCACACACTGAAAGCATTTTTTAAAAGTGAAATATGCACTAATTTAATTTAAACCATGTTTTAAACCAATCTAGTTTTACCTATGTCTGCTGTATTTATTCACCTAAACAGAATGGCACAACTTTCTTATGGAGAAAAGGCTATAAACTATACACAGTAAGATAAGAAAAAAAAATATATACCCCCCACCGAGTTTTTTTTCTTCTATACTCTCAGTTACCCATCGTTTCCACACTTCTATCTCTGATTGCAAGCATAGGTTTTCAGTTGTTTTCTAAAACAGAAACTTGTATATATTTCACTGCAACTTCTGGAGATCTCAGTGATCTCCAAAAGTGTTCTTGCGCTTATACTTCCTATTATTCACCAGTTCATGGTTCCCTTTATACCTGTCTTTTTCCACACTGCCTCTGCAAGTTGTACTGGTTCTGCAACAATTTTGAATATTTAGACTAGAGCATCTCCCTTCAAAAACATAACCAAACTTCTAGGGATATCTTCAGAACACGTATTTTTTCCCCCCAACATATCCTTACCTTTTAATAGAGAAAGAAGCATTAAAAGAAATATACTAAAAGATTGTATTTGGTTTGGCTGAGATGGAGTTAATGTCTCCATAGCAGTTTTCAGAAACGCTGTGCCTTGGGTTGAAGATAACCTGTGATGTTGTGATTGGTGCAAGACTGGCACAGCACCAAGGGGATGGGGTGGACAAGATCTTGGGAGGGGACACAACTGAGACACAGTGAATAGAAAACTAATAGAACTAATAGAAAACTCTAGATTTGCCTAAGTTATATTCAGAGGCAGGATATACCAAAGAAGTTACCTTAGAGAATAGCCAAGCTTAGCAGAGGTGATTTCATCTCTTAAGTCCAAAATCTTCAGCTGGAAATGCTATCTTTACTTCCTTTTTAACAGGCTCAGAAATACTTTCGCTTTCATCTCACTGCTCTTCTCACCAAAATAAATTTTTCTGGTTTCTCAGTCAGGCTGTTTTCACTAGACATTTCAGTTTACTCTCTCAGCTCAGGTTCATGTGTGTGAACCTCTTAAGCAGACCTGATAAGATGTTACTATTGTCTTCCCCCCCCCCATGCATAGGCATATTTGCTATTACATTTCATTCCCTTTGATATCAGATTAGTGAGGCTGCATTAATTATTCATTCCTGGAGGCAACAAATGCTCTGTGTTCAATAGCTGATTGACCTGGTTCTTTAAGCTCGATAGAGATGTTAGTTTTAGCTATTCCAGGGAGGACAAAGGATAAAAGATACCTCAGCAAGAGTTCAAATATTTATAACAGATCATCCTCCTACTGCTTCTCATAACACTGCATGCCTTTCACTTCATTAAATTTGACATTTAAAAATCCTTTCATTCAGTGTTAGGAAATACTTTGTCACCCAAACTGGCAGAATTCTTGGGCTGAGCATTCTCCTCCACTATTCTGCTGCTTCACTGACTAGCAC
Organism: Bucco capensis; assembly: GCA_013396975.1. NCBI lineage: Eukaryota > Metazoa > Chordata > Aves > Piciformes > Bucconidae > Bucco > Bucco capensis. Next base: position 33,683 of record VWZO01009488.1, on the reverse strand, counting down.
CAGTCACCAGAAAAAGCTTCTTCCACATAAACCCCTATCTGACAAGTTCCAGAAAGGAAAAAACAAAATGCTGAACATTGCAAGAATATTACAGTAAACTGGTTCTAAAGTTAGCTGCATGTATGGGATTAAGTCATTAGCTGTTTACCATTAAATCATCCTTAACTCAAACTCAAAGTCTAAAGTAAAAGGAAAGAAAAATAATTCCCTACAGAATTTTAAATAGTTGGTTGAAAAATTTTCTAAAGTCAAAGTGCCAAAAGGAAAAAGAAAATGTATGCAAATCTTTGGTCATTATTTATGTTGGCTCCAAAGTTTCTCCTCAGTCATTATGAGGCAGCTGAGGGACTTAGAAATTCACATCCTCTTGACTGAGAATCCACCCTTGAAGTAGCTACATTCTCAGACTGGGGTCAAGGAAGGTGACCTTGGCTCAAGGGAGAATATTACCTTTCATAATAAGGTCCTTTAAAAATGTTTCAAGGATATGTTCAAAACCAAATTTCTCTTCTAAAAATTTTTTGAACCTTCACTTCTTAAGTGAAAGGTGATTTTTCATTTTGGATATTTTTCTTGACTATTAATTGTCCTTGCTTCTTTGAAAATGCTGCTTTCTTTTGGCAAAGTAGACATAGTTATCTCCTTGGCTTGACTATTAGCAAACTGTTAATCAGTTTATCACCTAGCAATAAATGTATTTTTCTTTCCAATCAAACCAAAATATTTCTTAAAGTCAGTGTGTTTTATGTCTTTAATCAGATTTTTGTTTAATGTAAGACTTCACTCATGTTTATGCAAACATTACAATGGGCTATGCCACATCTGTCTGCCATGTAATATCACTGGACCAGACACAACAGAACTCTACTCCACAGGATAAGGTAGGCATGATGCCGCTAACCGGGATCAGTGCAGCATGCAGACTCTGAAGCAGCACTTCTCAGCCATTGCAGCAGCATCCCAAGGCCATTGCAGGAACAGAAAAGTCCTCCAGGCACAGGCTACCTTTGCATTTGCCAAGCAGACATCCAGAGTGAAGCACCTCGTAGCTGAGGGGACAGCAGAGATACCCAGGTGAGACAAGGAGCATGGGTGACAGGACAGAAAACTCAAGTGGAAGCACTTGAGGTCTGTCTGAGAGTTTTTGTTTAGGATTTTTCATTTCAATTTTTTTCCCTACAGAATTATGAATCATGAGATATGAGAAGTGCCCATGACACTAAAAAGCAGCTAGATTATTTTTATATATATATTATTTGCTGATGATGAGTTTCATGAAGCAGGACTTTATTCCAGAATTATCTCCAAAGGATGAACAAGATTATGTAAACAGAAGGCAGGCAAAACAACAATTTAACTGATGTATGAGAATGACCAGAGCAAAGAAACAGGACTTTCTTCTTTGATAATCTATTGGTGGAGGGATTTCTATCAGGTGTTTGGAATTGATAGCAATATGGAGGACTGGCTAATCTTCTGGAAGGACATTTGGAACAGGACCATATGAGATATTTTTCATTGAAGCATTGCAAAAAGATAGCAATAAAGCAGAGAAAAGAGAAGCTAGAGCTAGCAACAACATTACAGAAGCAGAGCAGGACATACAGAGTCTTTTGAAGATTGTGCTTTGAATTTAGACAAGGATTAACTGATGGACAGGGGGCAGTGGAGTGAAGTATGACTTGTGGCTGTTGATAATGGCAGTAGAAGAGCAGTTCATTTTCAATGTAGAGAGCTGTCTCTTAGGCAGCTTATAAACTTTCACATTGCTTTGCTAGATGCAGGTTTGGAAACAAAGATTAAGTTTGTGCAATGGAAAAGGACAATAAGGACTAGATGAAAACGGCAAGGCAGGAGCACTAGTCCTTGGGCAGAAGGATGAGGTAATTTGTGGAGCCAGAACTTTCCCAGTTAATCTGTATGAACTCGAGGCTTTGTTTCAGGATGACCATAAGAGACAGTATTTCTAGTAGAGTTGTCCTTGAGAGGGGACCAGGAGTACTGCAACGGCCAAGAATTTAAAGTCAGTAAAGGTTCAGAAAGAAATGGCCTATAAAAAAATAAATGAGGTGGCTTCAAAGAGGATTATGGGTTCTTTTACTCCTCTAGGACAGATATTGACAAAAGGATGTGATGAATTCAGAATGATCCATTCAGCCACCCTCTTATCCTCACAGAGTATCCATAAATGATGGTGGTGACCCTCAATTAGTTCTTTGATACACATTTTCCTTGACCTAGCAGTATCAGTCATTCTTCCTCACAGCCTTGTAACATGGCTTGCAAATTGTACCACCAAATTGGTATTTCAGCTATTACCAGCTCACCATCATGATTTCAATTTGCTGGGATTCAAGACTCAGGGACAGTATTTCTTTAAGAAAGCAATGTCAATAGGCTGTTTGGTGTCCAGTACAGCCTCTGGTAATTCATCAAAATGCAGTATAGGCAGTGAAATGGGAAATGGAAAGCCTCTGGTAGTTTACTGTCCTCAGGACTTTGCTGGAAAGGGAGGGAGGAAAGGAGAGTAGTACATGGCAACATGGTAGCGAGTTGCACTAGCAGGAAGGTAGTCCCTATGGCCATGAAAAGAACAGAGGATTTCTGCACAGAAGATGTCTTGGAAAGGTAAACAAACTAGACACCCACACAGAAGCAACCCATGCTGCCACAAGAGAAGTGAATAGAAATTAGAAGGGAAAGAGGGCCAAGAATGGTCATTCAAACAATTGTAGGTGTTGCTGGGCAACATATCTTGTATGCTTAGTGGTAGTGATTGCACAAAGCCATGGTTATGCACAAAAAGGCTTATCTATTAATGAGCAACATGATTCACAATAATATAAACTTGCAAGGAGTCTGTGGCACAGTGCTGATGGTATTATACCTTATTCCAATGAAGGACATAGGATGCCTGAGTAAATGCATCTATCTCAGACAATTAATTTCAATTTCAGGTTTGTTTGGGAAATTAGCTCTTCAGACAGTGGATTGCTCAGGGCAACACCTGTGCACCTATGGCACCTAAGTGAGGATCAAGTCAAGGGATGCAGGCCTGTTATTCACCAAAGATGTGGAGATCCTATAAAACCATATTCTGAGGAGTATTTGAGGTTATCAGGGAAGGTAAATATGGAGGAAAATGACTTCTGCAATGCATATGTAGCACAATATTTATTTCCTCATTGAGCAAGGCCTGGCAACATGTACTAGAGAAGGTCAGCCCATTGCCTTTGCTCTAGAACAGAGCTGATGGATTCTACAGAACAGTGTAGGAGCTCCAGCTCACAGGTTGAGAACGAAAAATAGTCAGACCTGAATTTCTTGCAAATAAGTGTAGAGAATACAGGCTTTATACTTATGAGCAGTCACAGAGTTTCATTTATCAGGCTAGACAGACTTTTGCCTTCACACATGGCTATTAGTCATGTAGCATGTGATGCATACTAAAGTGTATCTTACTGTTCTTTTGGAATCTTGAGAAGAAACTGAAGTGATTCCTGATACAGCAGTCTAACTGGTCTATCCATACCTTCTATAAACATAACAAATATATGTCTACATCTTACTTTGGTTTAAATATAAATATATGTTTACACACAGTTTGATGGTGTATCAACTCTGAATTTACCTCTTCACTTTGCGTAGTACTTCTGTTGTGTGTTATTAGATATAGTTGCATATGTGTATGTATGTGCTATCTAATGACATCTTTATACACTATAATATACAACACTATGTGCAGGGATGGAGTTAGTAAAGCTAAAGCTTAGTTGCATAAGAAAATAGCATGGCTAGGAAGATCTGTTAAGAAGGACTTCTGTAAGTATATTGGCAGCAAAATGAAGGCTAAGGAAAACACAGGTGTGCTTTAAGTCCCCTACCTAGGGAACCTAGTGACAAAGGATATGGAGAAGGGGAGGTACTCAGTGCTTTTTTTTTTCCTCAGTTTTTACCAGTATGTTCTTCTCGCAGGTGTACCAGGAATGTTATAGCAGTCAGTGAAACTAAAGCATTACTCATGGTAGAAGGTAACTAGCAGAATTAGGGATCACTTCAGTCAGATGAACATATGAGACTGGATGGGGTGCATCCAACAGCTCTGGGACAGCTGGCTGCTGTCGTTGCAAGATCTCTGTCACTTTTGAAAGGTTATGGCAATCACAAGTAGGTTTCTGAAAACTGAGGAAGGAAAATGTCATAGCCCTCTTCAATAGAGGCAAGACAGAAGATCTAGAGAAACACAGGCTAGTCAGCTCTGCATGGAAAAGTTGGAGAAGAAATTTTCCTAGAAGCTATTTAGGACTGTAGGTTTGACTGTTAAAGGTGCTGAACAGCTGCCATTAACACAAGCTCATCATATAGATCAGCACCTTTCAGTACTTGACATGGTGGGGCTGTCTCAGGCACAGCCACTCTTAAAACACAAGTGAAATTGGTACTTAACTTTCCACAGCACAGCATTGTGGTGGGCTGACTCTGGCCAACAGACAAGCACCCACACAGCTACCCACTCCCTTCCTTTCTCCCACTCACTCAAGGGCAAGTAGTGGGAAAAAAAGAAAGCCTTGTTGCTGTGCAAGCACTACTCAGCAACAGCCAAAACACTGGTGTGTTATCAACGCTGTTTTGGTCACAAATCCAAAACACAGCACCATAAGGGTTGCTATGATGAGATTTATTATCTTGGCCAGACCCAATACAAGCCTGAAAAACCATATCAGGATAGTTTGATAAATGCCTAACACAGGATAATTTTTGAATATAAAACTAGTCTTCTGTGAAAAGTATAAAAATAACGTAATAATAGCTACTAAAATAAATCTAAATTATGTAGTCTGGACAAGAGGAAGAAATTGAAAGCTAGTAAATGAACTGAATCTTTGTGCAAAGAAAAATAAAATATAGATGCCTACTTTAAAATCATCTTATAACCTTTAGCTCTCAGTCAGGAAGTATTTTGAAAATATACTCATTAAAATGGACATAATTCTGGAACACAACTGAAAAGCAAAACAACCCTTCCACCATTGTTTAAATGCTGCAGTTTCCTAAGGAGAGGTCATAAGACTTCCCAACCCTAAAGAATGCTGATACTTTGCATTCTTTTCATGTAAGAAGAGGGAGCACTGGAGAGATAACAAGAGAAAGAATGTGTTAGCCTTATAGCCTTGAGCTGTGATGAAATACCACTCTACTTACATTTAATTATGTTCAGTTTATAACAAAGCATTCAGCAGAAAACATCAATAAGAATGTTGACACACTCAGACTCCTTCTAATAAGAATGAAGAAGAATTATAGTTGGAAATCTGGCATCTAAAATTCAGCTGAAAATTTTTGCTGTTTAGCAATTAGTTCTCTGTGATGTAAGGAGTGTTTCCAAAGGAAAATTATTGGGTAGATTTAAAACTGAGCTATATGTTAAGATCAGTTCAGAGATTTAAAAAGTACTACATTACTCTAGACAATGACATGTTTGGACTAAATATACACTACAATATATAATTTTTTATTGTCTATTGCTTAATGTTTTCTGGAAGGTACATGAATAAAACCCACACAGAGTAAAGACCTGAACTTTGCAATTCATTTGTTTGCTGCAAAGTTAACAGAAGTCTTAGGTCAGCTATCAAAGGTCTGAAAGCAAGGAACCTCTAGGAGAACGAGTGTTTTTTATATAGGTCTGGCTATGTCTTGAGAGGATAAGGGGGTCAGGTAAAACCCATGTCAGATACTGTTACTGTGGGAAGATGAGTACCAGCTTCATTCTTGTTGTAGTTGTTTGTGTCTAAGCTCCAAGACAGCCACCCTGTCAGGTACTGAAAGGAGCTGACCTATGCTGAGCTTGTGTTAATGGCAGCTGTTCAGCACCTGTAACACTCAACCCTAGATTCTTAAAAAGTTATTTCCTATAAGCTATGGCTAATGTGCTTGGGAACATTAAGAATTTAAATTACCTTGACTTTTTTTATTTTCACTTCTGAACCAACATTAATTCTTTCCTTTATTGAAATACCACAGCTTACACAGGTCCAAATCAGTTGCAATCTCAAAGACACAATGGAATGAGAAATAGAGGAACAGCGAAGTGGAAAGACCCAAAGCTGAGTACAATAGATAATTCACCTGAGACACAGCAGTAGCTCCCAAGAGCAATCACAGTCCCCATTCCCACTAGTGCTGAAGCTGCCACATGACCCAAAAGACCCCAGAGGCTCACATTCCCACAGAGGGAAGCCTTGGTATCCACAGAGCTAGACCCTCTTTAACAACATCATCATCTACAATGATAAAATACATGATTTCTTTGTTAAGTTTCAGACTCATAAGACTTAATGGAGAAAGAATTGTGCCTCAAGAGGCCTGGATTCTGTTTTCATCTCTGATGCTAGTTTGGCTTTGGCAAATTATTTTCACCTCTCTGTAATTCCATTTACCCACTGTAAGGCAGAGGATAATGAACACTATGGCTCTTTTGCAGAATGTTGAGAACTTTGAATGAAAAAACTCCGAAGGATGGCTTTTATTGGAACTGTTGCACTAAACATTTCCTTCCTTCCTTCCTCCTTTCCTCCCTCCCTGCTTCCTTCCTTTGAATCTATAAATTGTTTTATTAATCTTCCATATCAGAGTACTTCTACAAAATTATCACTGTGAGCAGTGTCTGTCCAAATTGCACTGAACTGAAGGAAGATTGAACAGTGATATTTTGCCGATGTGGTCTCTGGACACTCACAGGGGTTTATGCACTTTATTTTGCTTGATTTTCCTTTTAATTTAGAGTGGTAAAAACATTTATAAAGATTTTAATGAAAAACACTAAATTTTCGCCTATGTGAGGTTGTAGTGTGATAGTGGTTTCCATTTGAGTTTTCCTTGAAGTCAGAATTCTCCCATGAAGTCAGTACAAGTTTCTGCTTCAGCTGTAAGGCAAAAACAACCTGTAACTGTTCTTGAAAGAAAAGAAACCTACTACAAATTATGTCACTTTAGCATGCACCATGTCTGAAACTTACCAGCTAAAATAATATTGTAAACACCAGTGAGGAGAAGCAAATGTAAAAAGTAGTAACTGCTTGGAAAATAACTGTTAACAGAAATCCAGAATGTTTTTGTGAAAAAGGCATACAGAGTAACTTCTTAATTTGCCACAAAACTGAATTTGATTCACACCTCAGCAGTAATCCCTCATACTGAGAAATTGCTTTTTGTGCTGATTTAACATTTCATAACAGCTCAGAAGTCTGAACTTCATGGCAATATGTCAGAGTGGCAATATAAGGTTGTATTATTTCTTTATGAAAACATCATTCTACCTTTCTGATGTGATAGACCTGTTGTACAGTTTTTAGTAGAAACATTTCATTATATTTCAAAGAAAATACAATAAAACACTAAGATAAAAGAACGTTTGAGTTTTACAATGACATTATGATTCAATTCAGTAACTTTTAACACTCAACAGATTTATATGTTTTCTCCAAAGGGAACTTACTATATTTCTAAAGAAAAAAATGAATTATATAGGTTTTCTTGAAAAATTAGTAAATCCAACGAGCAAATAAATTCATGTTCCTTGAAAGAGTAACAGTGCTGTTAGAATAACAACATTGAATCAATCAGGTCATCAAGACACAGAGAAACCAGCAAAGATTGCAAACTCAAGTGACTTTAATGAGTTAATGCAACAACAGTTGTAAAGTGAAGGGTGGAAAATTGTTACTAAAGCATACGGTACTCTTGCCCCAGATTTGTTTGCTTGTTTTCTTATACAAACTAGTTTCCAAGATCTGCACATTATAACAAAATCACCTTTATGTATGGTGGGTTACACAATCTCTGAAGATTTCCAAGCAAATCACAGTCTTTAAAAAAAGTACCCTTTTGTTAATCTGTAGTAGTAATGGACAGAACTGAAAAAGACCATTATTTGGCTTTTGCTAAAAGCTTTACATATTTCCATGGAAGCAGAAGAACAGGAAACTCTCCCTACGTTGTGACTGTAGCAGAATGTAAGCCCATTTTTTCAAGTAGTTGGTAGTGACATATACAAGTAAAAATCTGCAAACTCAAAAAGCCAAAGTGAAGGATCAAATTACAAAGAAAATCCTTCCGTTTTTTAGTAATTTCTCAGAAACTATCATGCTACCCTAAAAATGTCAGAATGGATTAGAACTACATGGAGGACTGACATTTTTATTAACTGGCTGAGGGAAAAGGGAAAAAAAAACAGAGAGAGAGAAAAATAATTTAGTTTTTCAATGGTTTTTAATCTTTAAAAAGAGCAAAATCTGAAAACATGTTGTGGAAATGAAATAGCCTAACTTTCAAAACAACTAGTTGTTTTCAGGTGAAACTATTTTTGATGTATTATCAAAATCAGTTGATAGTTTTCATTGACTTGATATTTATATATAAATTTGGCAAAACCCTATTTACTGAGAGAATTTTGCCCACCCTATAGATATATCAGCAGAAGTCAAGTGGCAAAGCCTTTAGGTGCCTTTTAATTGGTGAGTGACCCTAGACTGCACCTTTATAATTTCTCCCAACTTGAACTCAGAAATGGCTTTCCTGTCTACTTCAGTATTTTCAAAAAGAACACAAAGTTTTGCTGCAGACCTCAAGTGAAAGCATCAGAACTGCAGCCCATATAGTTAAGTACAGGGAAGCATTTTCAAAAAAGACGTGAATGGTGTCCTATTCATGGTTCAACATTTTTAAAACAGACTACTTACTGAACATACTTTGGGCTATAAAGCACAAAAATAAGAACAAAATATTGTTGTCAGAAGTGCCAAGTGCCACTGAGAATAGCTTTTATACTCATGTTTTTGAATACTTTCCTATCTAATCTCTTCATATGTTTTTAACCTAGCCTTCAGGATCTGTAAAGGGCTCTTTTCCTATTTTCGGCTTATTTGGGTTTTTTTGCTGAAGCTAGGTTTTTGCATGCAGTCACCANGATCTTTGTTCGCGAAGCCTAGCCACGACGATGACCACAAAAAACGTAACTACTTTTTGCTTACTATTTTAGTTAAAATTAATAGTAGCTGGAGGGTACTTTTTCATGGTTGTGCTGGATAATGTCACAGATACTTGAGATGCCTATTGTGAGCTCTTACTTATTACTTGAAGAGGTATGCTGTGGAATCCTTCACAAAAACGTTCTTATTCTAAAACTTCCACCAGACTTCAAAACATGATAAAACATGAAGTAAAAATATTCTAAGCAGCCTGCTTTATTTTCTCTTCCCCTATGTTGCTGCTGTATTTTAGTACCTTTTCTTGTGATGCTAACATTCATATTATTCCCTAGTTTTCCAGTATAGGCTTGCCTTTGCTACAGTCTCTGGGAAAGGGGTGTTAGCATCAGGCGTGGTCAGTTTGGCAAAGGAAATGACTCTAGAGCCAACTTTTTCTAAAAACTCTGCCTGTTTTCTGTTGAAGTTTCCCACAGGTGCTCCCATTTGTGTGTGCTGGTATGAGCAATGGGACTGCTAGAAATGACAAAGTGACTGACAACTCCTGGCATTTTAATGCCTGTCACTAATTAAGAATACTTCTATATTTTTTATACGTTGGCATAACTGAGAAGGACACTGCTACTAATACTATGGCACCACCTCTAGCCAGAAAAATGCGTGTTGCCTTGTATCTGCCAAAGAAACAATCACTCTGTTTCACAAAACTGAAATTTCACATCCTTTACCTCATTAACTCATTTAGGTGCTTGATTTTACAAATATAAGTTTAATCTTTTTTTTACTTAGAATTTTCATCTCCTTTTTCTTGCAGCATTTTAAAAACAATAACGGAATAAATAACTGAAAATTATGTCCTAAGGTATCATACTGACATCTACATAATTCTTCTGCACAGAAACAGCATTTGCACAGGCCTCTGTCACTTGAGGAAATTAATAATTATATTTACTGACAAATGTAGTGAGATCTGAGAACCTCCAGGCTCTGGAAAGCAGCAAGGATCCTTCCCCCTCCTTCCCACAAACCTGATCCCCTGCATGCTTCCTCCTGCTTGACCTACCTTCAGTCTTTCCTCCCTTCCCTTGGGTTTCTCACCCTCGTCTCATCCAATGAGCCTTAGCTTCCACTTCTGTTATAGGGTATGTAAATTGCCAGAGGTATCTCTCTTTTCCCCCTTTTGCCCCCCCCCACCCCCCGACCGTTAATGTGTTTGTTTGTAAACTCTTGGTGGGAGGTAGCCTACCCACTGGCCAAGCCATACGGGTAGGAGCGGAGCCGAGCCAGCGGCAGGTCACCACGGCGACCCGCACCCCTGCCCGGGCGGTGCCTGCCCAGTGTGGAGCCATGTGGAGCCACAGGAGCAGCTCCTGGCGAGCACAGAGGTGGGGGACAACCACTGCCGGAAATGGTGCACACCCCACCAGGTTCCGCGCAGCAGCAGACCCCGGAGCGGCAAGCGGCGAGCACTGTCAAACCCCAGTGAGCGGCGAGCAGTGGCAGCCCGCACCTACAAGTCCCCCGCCCTGGAGCAGCAAACAGCAACAGCCTGCTCCCACGAACCCAGGAGCTGATGTAAATGGTGGTAGAAGAACCAGCACCATGGCTACGAGGCAGCCATGGTGTACATGGTACGCCAGGAGGGAGGAACTTCTGTGGCAGGGACTGCCGGGAACCCCTGATGCTTCTGGGAGAGAGAAGGAGGACGAGACGGCGAGAGGGAGAAAGTGTGCTCTCCGCCATATTGCAGCAATGCTCTCGGTGGCCAGAACATCCCTTCATCTTTCATCCATTCCTTTACCAACCATCACCACCCACCGCCTAAGTTTCCTTCACCCTTCATCTCATCTGCCACCTCACCTTAATCAGACTGCACCCAAGCAGGTTTTACTGCGAGTGGGGGGGGCAGCCAGCGGTGTAAGGGGGGAACCAGGAGGGTTTGTACCATTCTATATTTTCATTGTTATGTATTTTCTATGTTAAAAAGTTATTCTTTACAACTCACTCCCAGTGTGCAGCATTTTCCTTTTGGGGAAGGGGGAGGTTCAAAAAGGGGCCTTCTCCCGAATTTGTCCTTTCAAACCAGGACAACTTCATTGCTTGAGGAAAGATGTTTCTTATCTCCCACCATAGCACTCACTTTGCTTCTGCTATTCTCATGTCACCCCTCCACCGTCCCCTACTCAACTTTTTGTCCTCATCTCCTTGTCCAGTCAGGCCAAGTTCTCTAGCACCTTGTTTTTTCTGGCTTCCATCTGTCTTCCCCCCTTCCAGTCCTTGCTCCTTCTGCACCAGAAAGGTTTGCCTTGGGATTCCAGCTTCCAAACCTGATGCATACCTGCATTTGCAGGAAATAGCCCATTTTAGCCCTGTGTGTCAGAGTCATACTCAGGACGGACATCATATTTTAGCCAAGAAGCCACTGCAAGCTTTTTTATACAAGTACTTGTGTTAAAGGTGATAAGTCTTGTAATCTTAAGAAACGTTGCCAGCATTCACAAGAACAGCCAAAGCACATCTTTGATTTAATGCTTCCTCCCAGTGCACCTCCACATACCAAAGAAGAAGTTACTACTGCTTCTTAGAGAAAAAAATATTATCTTATGAGGGGTTTAATGTCATAAAGCACAAATTAGGTGGCCTTCTATGGCAGTTACAGTGTTGATGGATAAGGGAAGACATCATCTGTCATCATCTACCTGGACTTTTGCAAAGCATTCAACACTGTCCCACATGACATCATTGTGTCTGAATTGGAGACACATGGATTTGAAGGATAGGCCATTCAGTGGACAAGGAATTGGCTGGATGGTCACATTCAAAGACTTGTGGTCAATGGCTTGACATCCAAGCGGAGACCAGTGACAAATAGTGTTCCTCAGGGGCAGGTATTGGGACTAATGCTGTTTAACATCTTTGCTGGTGACACCAAATAATGTGGTCTGGTCGAAATGTTGGAGAGAAGGCGTGTCATCCAGAAGGACCCTGACAGTCTTGAGCAGTGAACCTGTGCAAACCTCATGAAGGTCTACAAGGCCAAGTGCAAGGTTCTGAACCTAGGTTGGCACAGATACAGGCTGGGCAACAAGTGGATTGAGAGCAGCCCTGCGGAAAACCACTTGGGAATGTTGGTGGATGAAAAACTGGATATGAACCAGCAACGAGCATTTTCACTCCAGAAAGCCAATTCCATCCTGGGTGCATCAAGAGAAACATGGCCAGTAGGTCAAGGGAGGTGATTCTCACCATCTACTCTGTTCTCATGGGACCCCACCTGGTGCTCAGCTCTGAGATCCTCAGCATAAGAAAGACATGGATCTGCTCCAGCAGGTCCAGGTGAGGGCTGTAAAGATAATCAGGGGGCTGGAGCCCCTCCCCTGTGAGGACAGGCTGAGAGAGTCGGGGTTGTTCAGCCTGAAGAAGAGAATGCTCCAGGGAGAACTTATTGCAGCCCTCCAGAACTTAAAGAAGGCCTACAGGAAAGATGGAGAGGGACCTTTTACAAGGGCATGTAGTGATGAGGCAAGGGGTAACCATTTCAAAGTGAAAGAGGGTAGATTTGGATTAGCTATAAGGAAGAAATTCTTCACTATGAGGGTGGTGACACACTGGAACAGGTTGCCCAGAGAAGTTGTAGATGCTCCATCCCTGAAAGTGTTCAAGTCCATGTTGTACAGGGCTTTGAGCAACCTGGTCTAGTGGAAGGAGCCCCTAAAATCCCCATTTAGGAGATAATTCTGCCCTATTCAGAAAAAAATTATAATCTGAATACACTTTGACAGAGACTAGAAAGCGAATTGGAGTCATTTATGTTAGACTGCACAAAAGGAGACAGAGTTGAAAATATAATCTGAGACTCTGAAGTGCCATATCAGTGAGAAATTGAAATTATCCAGCAGCAAAATGCAAGAACTCAGCTACAGCATTTTTATAACACTTATTCGTGCAGGCTGTTAAGGACACGGTCATATGATTATATTTGGATTGTTGCCAAAAACCCAGTATATTTATCCATCATTTGTATTTGATGATGGTAGTATAATTGTAACAAAGAGTGCTAAAACATTACTACATTAATTTACCTATTACGTACCTGGATGTAGTGTTACTACAGCACTTTTGCAGTGCAGCACTAGTGCAGTTCAACATCTAACCATTAGACACTCATCTTTCGGGGGACTCACTTTTCTTATGACAAATTCTAAAGAAAAGCCAGAACAGCCTATATGGTTTACACCTTGCTGCTAATATAGTTAATTTATATATCGGGCTCTGTGTCTTGCCACATCACTTGGAAAATACAGCTGAAGTGTTTGAAAAATTTCTTAAACTGATGTGAATCAGCACTGTGATATTAAATTAGTAGGTGATGAGGCCTGAAGCACAGGTGAGATGAGCCCTGTGCATGTCACTTCACACATACGTGGTTTAGCAGAACAAAATAAAGTCGAAGATGTGAACTGCGAATTAGTCACTAATGAAAAGTGTTATCTGAAGTGTACAAACATGTAATTCAGAATCATGTTAACTGTCTGTGCCATTTTCTCTTATCAATTACATAGAAAAATGTGTCTTATCCTCTAAAATTGTGTATATTATCTAATCGGGATTTTAAAGGTAATCTGTTGCAGGAACCACTTACGCAAAGTAAGATCAATTCATATTGCTCAGGAGAATAAAAATAAAAGCAAGGCAGGCTTCAGAGCGAAGTGGTGGCTCCGCAACACTGACACACTGAGCAGTGCAAAACGCGAAATTAAATACCCAAAGCGCCAGTGAAAGGGAAAACCAGAAACAGAGATAGGGACACAACCACGCTGAGACTTAAAGCGAGGAGGGACTGCAGGAGAGGATGGGCTGCAGCTCCCCCACCTCGAGCGCAGGGGACAGAGGGTATCGAAGCCCCGCGGTCGGGCAGGTGGATGCGCAAAACCTTGAGCACCAGCTACCTTACCCCGTAGCCCCAGTCCGGGCCCGGCCTCCACCGGCGGGGAAGAACACGGCTCCCCGCCCCTGGCTGGCGGCGGCACGCCCGCGAAGGGGCGGTGGCGGCGCAGGGCGGGCACGCCCGTGGTGGGCGCGTCCTGGCGAAGGCGCCCGGCGGCCACGTTGACAGGGCGGGAGCGGGGCTGTGCAGGGTAGCGCAGTACAGCGCAGGGCAGGGAATTGCAGGGCAGGCTGGTCGTTGCTCGTTGCCGGCGGGCGAGCGAGTGAGCGAGCGCGCGCTCGGTGCGGGGCCGCTACCACAGTAAAAATGTCTTCGCCTCCCAAAGAGAAAACAGAGACGCGGGCCGGACACCCTCCTGCTGGTACGGCCGCCGGTTCCCGTCTCTCCGCTCTTTCTCTTCTTACCCTTGGGGACGGGCCGGGGAGGGCCGGGGCGGCCTGGGCAGCCGCGGGCCAGGGCGGGCCGAGCGCCTCCGGGAGAGCACGGCCAGGTGCCGGTTCCCCGCAGAGTCGCAAGGCTGCCGACGCTAGGGTGATGCTCTGCCCGAGGAGGGCCAGGGCGGTCTCGTTCGGATACTGCTGCCATTGCCGGGGACTGTAAGCCCCGGTTGGTTTCCCTGTGCGCCTCTGTTTTGGCGCCGCTGCCCAAAGCAACGTCTGATCCAGCTTTCGGGAGGTGTGCGTGGGTCCCCCGCCTGCTCTCTGCCTGTCGCTCGCCCAGTCCCCTCAGCTTCCCCTGCCTGGTGGCAGCCTTCGCGCCAGTAACGAGGGCGACACTTCCTGCCCAGCTTGTCCAAGACGAGCATTCTTGATTGCAGAAAAATCCTCATGGAGTTTGTGCTGTTCGTCATCTCCAGCTTCTCACTCAGGAGACAGTTAGCATTGTTTTCATCGCACCTTATCTGTGAGGGCATCCCGTCCTCAAAAGGTGGTGAAGACCTACAAAACCACCACCTGGGGTGGATGAAGGCAGGAAGGAAAAGGAGCAGCCTTGCCACATCACAGACTACGTGGCTGTTGGCAACACAGTGCTAGCTGAGTGTGAACAGATAAACTACAAGTTAATAGTACTCTTGTGCATCCATTTTGCCTGTGGGTATCATGATGCAAGTGCTAGAACTGGCTGCATGCTCCTAGTATTAATTCTTGGAGGCTGGCATGGTTGGAAACAAGTAAAGCTGCTTGCTAGCTGCCTAGTGAAGGAGCTCTGGCACTTTCCGCCTGCTGCTGCATGCTCATGGGTGAGCAGGGCAGCAGGATCGTCAGGTTAGGAGCTGCGTTTCACCTTCGTTGGGCACTGATATGCCACCGTCCATAAACAGCAGCTCCTCTATGTGCACAGGTAGAGTTTGGTTACTCGCAGTATCCAGACTGCCTTCTTCTTTCACATACTGTTAGGGTTTTTTTTCTATTTTACAGTTTTCTTAAAAAACAAAACTTTGGTCCCTACACAAGCAATTTTAATGTATCTCCTAGTGTTTCTTTGTGGAATACCTGATTTGTGTGCGGTTGGTTTGGTTTTTGCTTCTCTTTTTAAATGTTTAGTGAAAAAATGATGAAATTCTTAATGCACGAGGTGGTTAGTTTTATATCCAATTTTATTTATGAGATTTAAAACTAAATTTGAAAAACAGTTACTGAACTCTGATTGAATTCTGCTCTTTTTATAATGAAGACCAGACGTTCCTTCAAATAGGTAATAGAATTGAGAAGTAAGTGCTTTGCTTTCCGTGGCAAATACATTTCAGTAGTGCAGTTACACTGATCTCTTCGCTGAGCAAAATTGTCCCAGTTCTGCAGTGGTCCTTGTCATGGCATTAGTCTTAACTGACCTCCTGGTCAAACTAAAGCAGTTTTCCAAATGTTGACAGCTTTTGCTGTCATAGGGTTGAGCTGGCTGGCCTTGAGGTCAGATAAACATTAGCTTCAGTGTGAAGGGATGGGTAAGACCGTAAGTTGGTTTAGCTGTGTCTTCCTGCGGCACCATCAATGGAAAGAGAACAAAGGATAAATGGAGGATATTTTCATTTAGATGCTTTTTAGCTGCATTTTCTGATGTTGGATGTTTTAGTTTTTTGCTTTAAAACTTGTCTTTTGAAACAAGTGAAATTTTTTGAAGATCTGCAGTGAGCCCCTGTAGGACGCATGAGAAGCTAGTGATGCACAGTGCAAAAGCACAACTGCAGTACACTTGTCTGCTCTTGTTGAAGTATTTCAGTATTATTTTTTTCTTTGTAAAACTTTCATCCATGTATGAACTGAAGGACTTTTTCAGCTATGTACCTTTTTAGATCATTTAGGATTCCTGAGTGTTTTTTTGAGAATGTGCACCAAATTGGGAAGAAAGGTGATCACCGCATCTGTCTTTGAGGCCAGAAAAAAACCCTAATGCTTTACAGTATCTTCAGCTTGTTTCTGGAAGAAGATGGTTCTGAGATGGCTGACAGATGAAAGTGGTCCTATGGACTTCTAACACTTCAAAAATCCAAAGTAATTGTGCTGACTGGTGACAGTTTTGTGTTCATTCCAGGGTCTGAAGCTAGGTTTTAATCCTCTGTCTCAAGCCAGTTTAGATCCTTGAATAATAATATAATGCAATAGGGCAGTTTGCAAAAAAGTTTTAATAAAATGAAAGTAAAAAATTCTTTAAAAAGAAAAAGTAAAAGATGACTACATAAATACAGGTGGAATTGTCTTCATAAATAACAAGGCAAGTTCAAGGCAAAGATGTGAACAGGGGATTTTTTAAACTAATGACTTAAAAGCTCTGGTTTTGCTGGTAATGGTTTTATAAAGAGCCCTACCTATAATTACAGATGTGTCTTACCCCACTGAGTGTGAATTACACACATAAAGGTCAGGAAGGATTTGGATCATCATATTGAAACAATTGACAAATCCATTGTTTTTCACACACTGTGAGCCCTTGCTTACTGACTATATGTAGGGGAGGGGAAGACACGAAAACCACTTGAAAATACAAAGGATAATGTAATGGAAAGAAACCTCAATATCTCAGGCTAGTAACAGGATGCACGAAGCAACTTTGAACTCCTTTCTGAAACTTTGGAGGGCCCCAGTTTAAGCTTTATTAGATACCCATCTGTTGGTGAGATCAATGCATCTATGAGACAAGGCTAAGAAGGTTTGTACAGCTTGCAGTTCCTCTAGGGAGGTCTGTGCTCTTGCTTTTAGCTGTTCATTGCTTCTGGTAGATAGTGTGGAGAAATAAAGCAAGGTGATTGTGTAACAGTTTATTTATGAAGCTTTTGTGAAAATAGTTATATGCTTTTTCCTGTATTAAAAATAACAGCTCTGAGCCAAAATTTCTGTGAAACTAAGGTTAATAGCTCTTGTTTTGTCAGACACTAATGCATGTTCCCTTAAGCTTGCAGAACAGCATATTTTGCATTTCCCTTGGTCCTGGCTTTTCATATGTCTTATTGATGTAAATGGAATCTGTTACTATACAGTATGTAAGAAATAAATTATGTGTTGATATTTAGTACTATACTCAAAGAAAATGAAGAAAACAGGAAGCTGCTAAAGCTCTTGGTTATGCTCTGGATTTCTAGAAGTTGCTATCTTGTTCCTGTGACTTATGGGTGATTTGGGTTAAGCTGGAAGGTTTCCCCAGGAAGGACTGCCTCATGTCTGCAACCTGAGCAACCAGGGGCTGGAGCTGTCACTGAGCTATGGTATTTCTTGGGGTACTTGGTGGTACCCCATATGACCACTGAACCACATCCATCCTCCTCCCTCATGCTAGGCAAACATTTTGCCACTGATCCACATCCATCCTCCCCTTTTATCTCTGAGCTGATGTCATGTGGTATGGAATAGCCCTTTGGTCAGTTTGGGTCAGCTGTCTCGGTTGTGTCCCCTCCCAGGATCTTGTTCACCCCATCCCTTTGGTGCTGTGCCAGCCTTGCAGCAGTCACAACATCACATGTTATCTTTAGCCCAAGGCAAGTGTTTCTGAAAACTGCGATGGGGACACTAACTCCATCTCAGCCAAACCCAATACACCCATCTTTGCTGCTTTTCACTCCTGAGTCCAGCTTCCAGGATCTAGCTTTCCCTCCCCCGAGTTCAGCTCCTGTCTGCTATGGTAACATAGCAGCCAGAAGGGAGAGGGGGAGGTTTGGATCTCGGTGCTGGCTTTGTATCTATATTTGCATATATTGTCTGCTGTTGTTACTTTTCATTAAAGTAGTTATTTTGTCTTTTCCAATCCACAAGTCTGTTTTTTTCACTCAAACCTTAACAACTTTTTTGGTGGCCGATACGGGGAACGAGCCCACAACCTTGGTGTTATCAACACGTTCAGAAAATGCAGTCACTTTAAAGGAGCCTTGGCTAGAAGTAAGACCACCGTAGTGGAATTAATTCTGTTCCAGCCCAAACCAGGACACTTCCTNAACTAAGGTTAATAGCTCTTGTTTTGTCAGACACTAATGCATGTTCCCTTAAGCTTGCAGAACAGCATATTTTGCATTTCCCTTGGTCCTGGCTTTTCATATGTCTTATTGATGTAAATGGAATCTGTTACTATACAGTATGTAAGAAATAAATTATGTGTTGATATTTAGTACTATACTCAAAGAAAATGAAGAAAACAGGAAGCTGCTAAAGCTCTTGGTTATGCTCTGGATTTCTAGAAGTTGCTATCTTGTTCCTGTGACTTATGGGTGATTTGGGTTAAGCTGGAAGGTTTCCCCAGGAAGGACTGCCTCATGTCTGCAACCTGAGCAACCAGGGGCTGGAGCTGTCACTGAGCTATGGTATTTCTTGGGGTACTTGGTGGTACCCCATTTGACCACTGAACCACATCCATCCTCCTCCCTCATGCTAGGCGAGCATTTTGCCACTGAACCACATCCATCCTCCCCTTTTATCCCTGAGCTGATGTCATGTGGTATGGAATAGCCCTTTGGTCAGTTTGGGTCAGCTGTCTCGGTTGTGTCCCCTCCCAGGATCTTGTTCACCCCATCCCTTTGGTGCTGTGCCAACCTTGCAGCAGTCACAACATCACATGTTATCTTCAGCCCAAGGCAAGTGTTTCTGAAAACTGTGATGGGGACACTAACTCCATCTCAGCCAAACCCAATACACCCATCTTTGCTGCTTTTCACTCCTGAGTCCAGCTTCCAGGATCTAGCTTTCCCTCCCCCGAGTTCAGCTCCTGTCTGCTATGGTAACATAGCAGCCAGAAGGGAGAGGGGGAGGTTTGGATCTCGGTGCTGGCTTTGTATCTATATTTGCATATATTGTCTGCTGTTGTTACTTTTCATTAAAGTAGTTATTTTGTCTTTTCCAATCCACAAGTCTGTTTTTTTCACTCAAACCTTAACAACTTTTTTGGTGGCCGATACGGGGAACGAGCCCACAACCTTGGTGTTATCAACACGTTCAGAAAATGCAGTCACTTTAAAGGAGCCTTGGCTAGAAGTAAGACCACTGTAGTGGAATTAATTCTGTTCCAGCCCAAACCAGGACACTTCCTAATCCCAGCACAGGGTATTTGACACACTGCTCTTCTGGCTACTAATTTCTGGCAGCTTTCTGGAAGATGCTTTATCAGTTATTTAAATCTCTCTCTGCTCTTTGGGGGATTTACTATAAGGAAATCTGAGCTATTACTCTTTCAAGAATGACTTTTAAGTAACAAAATCACATGGTAAGCATCTATCACATTACATAGTAAATGCTAGGCAAGTAAGAAATAGATGAATCCTTGAAAGTCTCAAGAAAATCTCAGCAATGAAGTGGGATTTTCTTCAGCTTGTTGGATGTACTTACCATTACTTTTCTCTGTCTAACCCTGAGGTAGCATGGCTTGGTTGAAACCTTTTGAAAAGAAAGGTCATGTGTTACGAGGGCATTTCTCTTAAGCTAAATCTCTTGAAACTAGATTGGATATGAGCATGCTGTGTCATGCGTGGCAGAGATGTACATTGGCTACATGAACAGGATGCTGATCCAATTTTTCACTTTTGGTCTCAGAAATACACATTATTACTGCAGTTGTTTGCTGAATTCTTCTTTTGGTTTCCCAGATCTGCACAGTAACCCTGGCTTGCTAAAGATTATTCAGTTATGCACCAATGTACTTTTGGCTGTCTACTCTATGCCTGTTGATATTAGTGCAAAAAAATCAGATTATTAAAATTAAGTTACTGTATTGGCCAGTCATGATTATGCCTTTTAAACATCTGGTTATTTGCTTTTTAATCCCTGCTAATTCTACATGCAGACAAATCTGAATGTGTTAGCTGCATATCTTTGACAGTGACAGATAAAGAGAAAACAAATGGGTGGCGTCCTGATGAGACACAATATGAGAGAGATTTTAGGCCACCTGAAACAGCACTAAATCTTCAGGTATTGTTTTCTTTTGGTTTCTATTGGATGATGAAGAACATGGAAGCCTGCATGTATTGCCCAGAAGTGCTGTTAGTAACCTGGCAGATGTTGCTGTGGAAACAGCATCTTCCACACAAAGTAATTTGAAAGGGAACTAATAAGAACTGATTGTAGGGGAAGATTAGATTTATAATGTAAATAAAACATACCAATCACTTCAATTAATTCAGATTTTAGAAGACAGCACTTAACAGAACTCAGAGTGTTGTTTTTGGAAACAAATTTACATTTCTGAGCAGTTTGCACCAGGAAGATTTAATAGGAATTTTAATTTTTGTTTCATTTTTAAAACTACATTTCTTTGTTCTCTAAACTTTCTATCTTTCTTTGTCCCATGTGAAACATTTCTCACTAATGTAAGTATTGTAAGTTTCATGCTGAAGAGAGAACACAGAATGGTTAGTGTTTGGGGTTTTTTTAATGCATGATAAGGGGACACAGTTTTGGTTGGTTTTAAAAGATACTTCTTTGGTTTTGTCTGTTGATCATTTGTCTTTAGTTAATGTCCTTTATTGAATCAATTTAATGTCACACAAAGCCTAAAATCATATTCAAAAAAATCCCAGGGCCAAAGAGCTGTCACTTTCTCCCAGGGCAGGTTGCTTTCTCTTTACTGCTTGCCTTCATTCAGTTTGTAAAATTTATGTATGGGAGTGTCCTCCCAGATTAAGAATTGAGAACTAAGCTGTTTCTAAATTTCTGGGATTAGCATTCAACTGCTGTGAGGTGCCTTAATCCCTCTGTGGCTGGGCACAGGAAGGCTGTCAGAAGTACAGCCTCCTCTACCCACGCTGGCACTTATCCCGAGTGCTGCCCTGGCATCCTGTTTGCTGTGACTGTGACACCTCTGCCAAGGCTGTCCAGAGACATAGTGTGTCACAGCAATGTGAAACACAAACCAATGCATCTGTAGGTTGTTTTATTGACTCCTGACAACTATAGTGGTTTTCTGATGTGGTTGCTGATGGCAGTGTAACCCATCCAATTAGCCAACAAGATGTAGCATCTTATCCTGTGCTGTCCTGTGTGTATAGCAATGGTTGAAGCACAAACCCCCCACTAAACCAAACAAAAAACAAACAAACAAACCCCCCAAACTACAATATTAAAACAGAAAGCAGGTCAGAGGAACCTGCCTGTTGCTCTGCTTAGTTGCAGTGTTAGGCCTGACTTAGTTCCTGTTTTATATTTCCAGGGGATGTTTCCATATTTGCATCATTCCCAAAACTAAATCATGACAAGGATTTGAAATGTGGTAAATGCTTGTGTTTTGCAAAACAAAGAGGTCTGTTCTAAATACAAGTTAACAGTCCTCATAAACTTTGCTTTTTATTGTATTATGCAGGAAATACTTCTTTGTAGAAATACTGTTATTATAGCTGCAGTTTTTAACTTGAAATCACAAGTAAGTTTCTTCAATACTTGTTGTTTTATGGGAGTATTTACCATTCATGTTTGTGACCTTTTGCATAGTGTTATGCAAGCCATCACCTCCGTCTCTTCTGAGTGCTGCAGGTTACTACAGGAGAACGGAAGAGTTAAAATGAAGTTGAGTTTTCTAAAATAGTATTGGAAGCAGGTGGTAAAATGAGCTTCAACTTTTCAGGATAAGCAAAGATGTGAAAGAGAATGCAGATGCAGTCCTGAAAGTAGATATTCCTCAAGCTTGCCACTTTTAAACCCTTTGGTGCCCCTTTTCAGACTGTTAGCAAACTACTCTGAAAAATAATCAGGAGGGGAGTAAGGGAGGGTCATTCTTAAAACCTTCTTCATTTATGATGATTTGACTGAGATTTGTTGTGTCTCTAATTGTCATTCCAGTGAAAGCTGGTGGGATGCGGATTGTGCAGAAACATCCACATAGTTCTGATGCCAAAGAAGAAAAAGATAAGGATGACCAAGACTGGGAAACCAGCAGGTGAGCACTTTGATTTGGAGCATATGCTACACTGAATTTTCATGACCTTGAACCTTATCTTCAGTTTGTTTTCGTAGTGGAGAGCAAACCAGTGATAAAAGTTGTTCCTGTATCTTTTTAAAGTGGTAGTGAGTTAGATACTCCTTCAAGAGAGTTGAGGAATTTGGGAACTTTTACCTTGCTGAGCCTCTTTTAAATGATCCTGCCAGGTAAGGGAAAATTAGAGAAAAAAAAGTACAGTTAAAGGAAAATACCAGCTTTCTTAAAGTCTGAATATTATTTCAGGCTGTGCAGAAACATAGAGGCTAGGCACGTTTGGACACTTTGTATGAGGTGATCTTGCTCTGTGCTGGGTAATTCCTTCTACCTGTTCGCCCAAACTCCTTTCTCTGTGAGGTATTTGACAATATGGTGCTTTTGAAAAGACAAGTAAAAATTAATTTTATTAATATCTGCTTTTATCTTAGATGGGAATCTAGCAGTCTTAATGGTGGAGAATACCAAGACAGCAGTTGCTTAGCAGTTTTAACTAGATTTATCTGGTAACTGCTGTGTAGAAGTGAAAGTAGGGAGGTTCAATGGACTGTTGCTCTATTTATGTTCATACAAAAGCCACCTGGTTTTATGCAGCTTTCCTTAGCTAGCTGTTTTTCTTTATAGCCAAAATGATATTTACCTGAAATCTTTATGTACTAGCTTACTGCATGGGTTTGTCCTTGCTATTTGCTCAAGACAAAAAAAAGTGTCGTTCTTGTGCTTGAGTACGTAAACTAACTGATATGTTTATTTTACATGTAAAACAATGGTAATAAATAAGCATTGTGAAAGTTTCTGTAAAAATGAGAACAAACGTTTTTACTTACTAAATCGCAGCTTGAATAGGAAACACGTTTATGAGAAGGGAAAAGTAATTTTAGTATATTCAGTCGAAAGGCAGGAAAATGAAACTTTATGCTATTTCTTCATTAACCAAGTTGGTCATCATGTGTTTCTGTTCAGTAGCACTTAAGTTAGAACAGGGTCTGTACTGCAGTCAAGTTTTGTCCAAAGAAAGGAATCGTATCTTGTGGTTATTTTAAACTTTGCTTAGGGATACATCCTTTTATTTAAGGTGTGTTTGTCATGGGTTAACCTTGACAAGATGCCAGCTGCCCACCAAGCCACTCTGTCACTCCCTTCCTCTGCAATACACCAGGGAGAAAAAAGATGGAAAAAACTTGTTGGTCAAGATAAAGGCAGATCAATAAAGCAAAACCAAAGGCTACAAGCAGAAGCAAGAGAAAACAAAACATCTGTTCTTTACTTTCCATTAGTAAGTAATGTCCAACCACTTCCTGAGAAGCAGGGCTTCAGTAGGCATAACGGTTGCTCCAGAAGACAAATGTTGTAATAATAAATGGTTCCGCTCCTTCTCTCTCTCTTAGCTTTTATTATAGCTAAGTAGACACTATATGGTGTGGAATATTCCTTTGGTCAGTTTGAGTCAGCTATCCTGGCTGTGTCCCCTCCCAAGATCTTTTACACCTCCAGCCTGCTGATGAGGGGGGATGCTGTGCAAGCACTACTCAGCAATAGCCAGGACACTGGTTTGTTATCAAGACCTTTCTCACTACCGCTACAAAGCACAGCACTATGAGGGCTGCTGTGGGAAAATTAATCCCATCTCAGCTGGACCCCATACACTGTTGCATGCATGCTTATTAAATTTCCTTGGCATGCCGACCTCATGGCGAGGGAATCTTATTCATGAGATCCTAAGATCCAGATGAGAAGGCTTCTTAGGCCAGTTCACAAATCTAAACCTCTGTTAAGATACAGCTCTCTGCTTTATTAATTTCTTCAAACATGATTAAAATCTTCCCCTCACTCAAATAGTGTAAGGAAAAGTTAAAATTTAACCTTGGTATTTGTAGCTGTGTTTGCTGTAGCAGGTACTGTGACACAATACAAGCACATCTGTAGCGGGAAACAGTCAGAGCTGAGGACTTCATATTCGTACTGCATGTGTTTAGGAGATTACTTAGTGTGGCCTTCTGGACTGAAGGACCAGGCCTGGCTGGCATGTGTTAGGTGTTTCCTTCAACTGTGTGTTCCAGATTAATGTCATCTGCAGGAAGTCCAGGTCAAGTACCCTGAGACCAATCCACAGTGCAAAACAAAGCCTATCCAAGAGAACGATTGGAAAGGGGAGTGCACCCCTTATATTAACATGCTAACAAATATGCAATGTATGGTATTACTGCAAAGCAGGTTTGTGAGTATTTTTGTACTTTAAAGGTGGAGGAGTAAGTTTAATGACCTCTAGAACTACCTTATTAACTAAGGTGCTGTCACATCTTATAAAATCCATTCCCTCAAGCATGTTTGTTGTCAAAATATGCATTTAACATGCACACTTCACCTTAGTTTTCTTGGAGAGGATACACTATTGGTCTGTATTAAGCACCTATGCATAGAGTTATTATTGAGCCTCAATATAATTACAGAAAGCGTTGGTGTGAACTTTTTGTTTTGTTGATTTAATCCTCTTGAGAAAGAAAGCAGCAGAAGAAACAAAAGGAACATAGTTAGATGTGAACCAGTATGAATTATAAAACAACAAGTCTGAGTGAAGTTATTTTCCTGGTAGAACTGGGAAACCTTTGTGTCTGTGAGGAAAAGGGCTTTTAATACACCTGTAGTAGGCTTCTATGGGAATACTTGCACAGCTCCGGTGGCTATACAAAAGAGCAAGAAGTTATTTAGCCATGGACAGAATAAGCAAACTCCACAGGCCATAGTATATAAAGTTGTTGTTTGTCAAATGAATCAATTTTTTGTGTCTTGTCAGCTGCTGTTGTGCTGGAAGGTTCAGTCCCCTGGAGTTTCTGTGTCTGCTTCTGGTGATTCAAAGTGCTCTTCTAAAACACTTCATTTGCTGATGCCTGTGGAGGGAGATCTATCAGGTGATCAGGACAGGTTTATCAGGAGGGGAAGAGGGGGCCACTAGTATTCTGTTCTGTTCTCTCCAGCAACCATGTATATGTACTTTTTATATGTAATTTTTGTAGTTGTGGTGGGTTGACCTGGGCCGAGCGCCAGGTACCCACCAACGTTCTCTATCACGTTCTCGCCCCACACCTCCCATGGCATGACAAGGGGGAGAGAACGAGATGGAAACAGCCCGTGGGTTTTAGTAAAGGCAGTTTAATAAGCAAAATAAAGAAAGGCAAGGCCACGCGCGTGAAGGAAAGCAAAGCAAAGCAAAATTGAGCTTTAGTCTCTACTTCCCATAACAGGCAATGTCTGGCCCTTTCCTGGGAAGCAGGGCTCCGGAACGCGTAGTGGTTGCTTGGGGGGCAGACGTCTTCTTCCTGCCCCCTTCCTTCCCCCCCTCTGCCCTTTATCCCTGAGCTGATGTCATATGGTATGGAATAGCTCTTTGGTCAGTTTGGGTCAGCTGTCTCGATTATGTCCCCTCCCAGGATCTCATCCACCCCTTCGTCTTGGTGCTATGCCAGCCTTGTAGCAGTCACAACATCACATGTTATCTTCAATCCGAGGCACAGCGTTTCTGAAAACTGTATGGGGACATTAACTCCATCTCAGCCAAAACCCAATACAGTAGTACATTTATACTTTTTGATCTTTGCTAGCTAGTATTATGCGTCCCTTTGCTAAGCAGATGCAGAGACATTCTGTGTTTTTAACTCTACTCTCATGTTTTTAGTTGTTTCCATTTTAAGGTAGTATTGTTGATATGATCCAATCTCTACTCCCAATTGTATTTGAAGTTTAACAAAGCAAACAGCCCTTCAAGCAATTCCTATCAGATAAGGGCAGCTGACAATGATGTGAGAGAAAGCATTAAAAGAGAGAAGAGTAATTTGTGTGTGTGTGAAGAGGGAGGCTAGGATGATTGAGTGATTATTTTAATCTCATTGCAGGTTTAGTTGAGGACAGATTAGTGGAACTGGCAGTAAACGGAGGCAGAAGATTTCATTCTCTCCTGGAGTTCCCTCCTCACAGAGTCCTCTGCACAATGGTACAAATGTGAATAGCTGCTCAGCAAGAAAGCTTTCAACTAGAGTTCATAGAAGTACTTGTGGCTTTGGAAACAGCTGGCATTGTTTTTGCAGTGTGCTTGCAGAAAAAGACTTTGGGTTAGTGTTTCTAGTCTTAGTGTAAAGAAAGCTGATACAGATAAGCACTCCTGAAGTAGCTGTGATGAAGGTGACCTTACAGTAACATTCACCAGGTATATCTTCTTTGACGTTTCTTTTTTTCAGTTGTTTAGCAACTTGCTATCCACTTACTGTAATTTACTCTGCAAAGTATTTTATCCAGTTCTCTTTCCTAAAATAAAATTGTTATGACAACCTACCATTTCATGAAACAATAGGCTAACTTAGAGTAATGGTGATTTGTTATCCCTTAAAACAATATATGGTAAGATGATTTTATACAAATTTAAATTTTTCCTACAAAGCAGCAATAAAAGTAATCGTATATGTCTGTTATAAATACAAAAAAGTTTTACTTAAAGAGGAATGACTGGATATGATTATGTGGAGAGAACTCAAGGAAGGAAGGGAGGGGTTGTATCATTTGGTTTAGATGAACTAAAAAAAAGTGTGGCATCCAAAGCCAGTGGCACCACTGTGGTCAAGATGTTAGTGGTAAACTTTACTATGAGGTGGGGTCCTTGGCCCACATGTTCTTCAAGACAAGTGATTTTGATCAGCCTGGTTGAAGATAGGATACTGGCTGGATAAACTTCTGGTCTGATCTGTTATTGACTTTCTTAGGTTTCTGTGACTGCTTAAGACTTGTGTTGATTTGATTTTTTTTTTTATATGATTGTAGCTTTCATTGACAGTCATACTGATTGTGTCAGAAGAGGTGTGTGTCGTTTGGTTTTTGTTGAGGTTTTTTATTGATGTTAGATGAAGGTGAAACCTATCACAGAAATACAGAATAGTTCGAGTTGGAAGGAACTCCAACTCGATCAGAGTCCAACTCCTGGTCCTACACTGGACACCCCAAGAATCACACCCTATGCCTGAGAGTGCTGTCCCAGCACTTCTTGAACTCTTGGTGCCATGACCACTTCCCTAGGTAGGCTGTTCCAGAGCCCTAACACTCTCTGGGGAAAAAACCTTTTTCCTGATATCTAGCCTAAACCTCCACTGATTGAACTTCATTCCATTTCCTCTAGTCCTGTCATTGTCCACAAAAGTGAAGAGGTTGGTGCCTGCCTAACTGCTTCCCCTTTTGAGGATGCTGAAGACAGCAATGAGATCTCCCCTCAGCCTCCTCTTTTCCAGACTAGAATGTAATTAGAAGTAGGGTTATGAATAGAAATGAGTTTTCAGGACTGTATGTTGTCATAGAAAATATTTGGAATAAGTAGGCTATCATAATCCTGAGCTTTATTAGAAGCCCATTAATGCATGTTTAACTGAGATTTGCAGTATCATATGCATTCCTGTGGCACCATCTGACTCTAGCCATAATAAATACTCCTGAAAGACAGATAATTTGAAGTGAGAGATTCTTGTTCAGTTTTGCAAAAGAGCTTTATTAATTGTCACTCTGGGACCTCAAGAAGAAGCAGCTATAATTATGTATTGGCATCTGGCTTAAAAAAAAATATTTAAAGCAACTATCTGGTTCATTTTGTCTTTTAACAAATGGTAAACTCAAAGGCTTTCATGTCTAAAGACTCTTTCCTTCTCTTTTGTTTTATTTCTGGAACCAAGTTGGTAATTATAATGAATTAATTACTGAATATAAATGCAGTAGAGAGGGTTTTCTGTATACATATGTAAATGGTATGTGGTTTTTATCTTAAACTTAGCTGTATGTTGTGGATCTAGCATTATATCTGACATTCCAATTAGCTCTAAAAAGAATAAATTATGCAGCCTGGATTTTAATTCAGTTTAAGATCTTGGTGGTGGCTGTGTTTATTGGGCAAAATGGAGGGGGGAGGGGAAAGGATAATTTAGAATGTAGTGACTCCAAAGCAAAATCATGCTATTGAAGCATATGGGTGTCTATATGTCAAAGAGCCAGTCTTGATACTTACTCAGTTACATGGTGAGAGAGGAGATACCTGAAGGATAACTGGAGCCTTCAACATCTCTGTTACTGAATCTGAATGTGCTAGTTAAGCTACATCTGCTTTTTTTTTCCTTTTGGAAGTGCCATGGAAATCTCAAAAACTTAGGCTACATGTATATACTTTTATTCAAGGGTAGTTTTATTTTTTCTTTCCCTCACTTTGTTCTGTTGCAACTGACAAGAAATAAGCCACAGGCATTATTAGCATTTTTTTCGTTTTCCACTAAAGATTCTGCAGTTATTGAAATGTACTTACTTTTTCCTTTAAGTTGTCTGAACTTCTGAAAGAATTAAAAAAATGCAAACTGCATTATACAACTAAGCCATTAAAGCAGGTTTGTATGTTTACACCCGAAATACAGAAATGATTGAAATTATTTCTTATATTTCACCCTTTTATTCTGTTTTTTTAGCTGGGGCATAAATTGTAAAGTCAAAGTCCTGATCCTTCATATTGGGAATAGCTGCCCTTCAGCATAGCTAAGATCTGGAAAAAGATGTCTGGTGTTCAACTTGCTTGCACACAAGTGCTGTAGGAGGAAGTTTCCCTTATGAATGAAGATGTTTCAGTCCACTTAGTTCTAATGGTGTCAACAGGTGTTCGACAGAAGGAAATCTTGGCAGTTCTAAGGAAAAAAAAAAAAGAGGGAGAATGAAGTGAGATACTTTACAGCTTCTTAAACATGGAAACCAAACCCTCATGAAAGCAGGTAGCATTGTACTTCTATAAATACTCAGAGTGAATGGCCTATTAGTGAAAAAGACCTCTTTAGCTGTGTTCATGCAGCTGTTAAACCAAAATTTGGTTTTGGAAAAGCAAGCAGGGATTGACTTGGCATGGTGAATATATAAGGTTAAAAGAAAAAGACAGATCGGGACAGATGGGCTGCTGTATCTTCTGCTTAAGTTTTTGGAGAGGAAATACGCACCTTTGGTGGGTAGAGGATTGACTACCCAAGTAGTCTGCCTTTCTGGCAGCAGGGACACTTAAGTTTTGGCTCAAAAGGTCCCTTGGATTATTGTATCAGTTGAGGCAGCTCTGAAGGAATGAACTGATATACAAGCACCCATCATCAGCGTACAGATCCACCTCTTTGGAAGAACTCATATTTCTTCCACCACTTTTCTAACCACTTCTTTTTTCACCTGTTTTGGGGCCCTGATTCAGTCACATCTCTGAGCTGCTGTGGCTTTACACAAAGATTATGTTCACAGACTATATATTGCAATTGTGCTTGACCATACAAAATGCCAAACTTGATTAAAAGTATGTTTATAGGTTTAACTGTAAGTAGAGAGAATAGACTATGTAATACTGATTTTTAAATGCAGAACTACTGTAAGGCAAGAAAAGAGGCTGTGAATATCTCCATTTAAGAAGTGAAAATATCTGTGAATGTAAGGAATGGAGAAAAAGTTAGACAAGATTATGAATGGAGCATTCTTGTACAGGAAGATGTGAGTCTTCTGAAAGACTGTTTCATGCTTCCAATATTTCTTAATGATTGAAGCAGTAAGTTGATAAATCTGCCAGTGCAAGTGCTAGTTATGACATTTTATGAATAATTCTTTTCATGTTCCTGAAGTACTGTATGCCTGTGTGAAAGAACTAAACCAGATCTGTTATTTCCCTCTGTCAAAGTGGATAGAAGATACACCATCTAGCTCAGCAAGAGCAAGGTTCAGTCCCAAAGAAACATATGCTGTCTTATGAAATTAGCTGGAAAGCTGAGTTGAATTGTCAGCCAAGCTGGTGTAAGAAAAAGATTTTAAAAGAATGAAAGTCTATAATTTGAATTCCGTGTGATGAGGAAAGTGAGAAAAGCTTAGTCATATGTGATAGGAAAATGGATGGGAAGTAGTATCTTGTGAGTGGCACAGCTTAGTTAGCATGATGTTCCATGTCTGTACCGAAAAGTACAGTATTTTAAGCTAATAGCTTGAGTGGTGGCATTTTACTTTGTGCTTTTGTCTTGGTATCTTTCTCAAGTATTGGAATGCATAGGATGAAGGTCACTATGGCAGTTTGAAGGCACAGACAGTATTGAGACAGATATTATATAGACATTATAAAGCACAAAATTTCCAAACTCAAACTGTAATCAAATCCTTTTCATTATGCCAACTAAGCCCAAATCTCTATTATTTAAATGTTCAGCAGCACTGAGAACATTTCTAAAGCTGAAGGTATGAGTTTCTGCTAGAAAAAGCTGCCAGAGGACCAGATGCTACTCATGTATTTAGAATCAAAAACCTGTGTCTGAAGTGAAGTCACTATGAGCTGAAAATGAGTAGATGTGTGAGATTGACACTGTGTGTGCCAAGGAGGAGGATCTAGTTTTTCAAGTAGCACCTTCCTCTCCCTTAAGTTTCTTCTGCCTCAGCTGCATGAGATGCCTAACTTTGAATAAGTTTAATATTAAAATAAACTGAGAATTGTCATTTAACTGTCAGTGGGCCAAACAAGAGGGAATTTCACTTGGCTGCTTCCAGGACACTAATACTAGAAGATGGAGATACATGAGAGATAATTCAATTCAACACTGAAAATTTCTGTTATATTATTGTCAGAGTTTTATGTAATGTGTTGTAGCAGTTGATTAGAGCTGTTCTTTGTAGTGTATTATTTAATGGGAAAGCGCTTGCTGTAGTAGGCTTGCTGCCTTCTGCTTTTATTGTAACATTTCAGTGATTTAATCTTGGTCAAAGGTATCCAGTATAATAAATGACAATTAGTAAAAAACACTTTAGGAACATTCACATAAATCTTAATTCTGCTGAGTTCAGGTTGTCTGTGACTAATTGCTTTAGAACGTAGGTAACGCAGTGAGCCTGAGGTTGTCAATACATTCAAGGAGGAGCTGATTTTGTTGCTGTGGGGTTTCCTCCTAATAACCTTGAAATGTAACTCTTTTTTGTTTTTCCAGATTGTTAAAGCCATAACTAAACACTAGGCTAGCTCTTGATTATGGAGAGCCCCATGCCATGCTTTGTGTTGCATCCTAATCACCCTATCCTGGAGTCCCAATGTGTTTGGTTTTAGCGGTGTCTTTTGCAGCAGGTGGACTCTGCGTTTCTGAGTCATTAATTCAGACTGAGTTTATGTTGCTTGCCTAAGGGTTCTGTCCAGGCTGGGGAGGAGGTAGCATTAGGTTTGCAAAGGATGATATGCTGAGGGTATGACTGGGTTTGGTGTCTTCTCAAATTATAAATTCCATTC